>QXVZ01013223.1:6266-17217 GCA_008931825.1 Phallusia fumigata | reverse complement strand
TCTGTCAAAACCCAAGCTGCTCCGAAGCCGGTTACTTACTACGATTTGACAAAGTTGAAACTGTCGTCGACATATCCACGAGCCCTGATCCTTCAGTTACATTCACGAACGACGATGACGTACCTAATGACGTCATACCTGATGGAGCTAATGACGTCATGGTGATAGTTGTTGTGGCTGTTTCGGTGGTGGTGCTAGGGGGAGCGAATATCGTGTATTCCAAGCGAAAACCGGGGTAGTTGGAAAAACTGTCGGTGACAAAAGTGACGTTGGCGTAGTTGCTGAGGGGGTTAAAGGTCAACGCGGATTGTTGCGAACCACAGAGAATCCAACGCTTCACTCCGTCGCTCAACTCCAGTTTGTCCACGCACTGGTTCGAACACGAACCAAAGACGCAAACGGTTCTGGAAATATTGACAATAAAAAATATTCGCTACAAAAAAAACTTAACAAATCCTCACTGCTTTGGTTGTATGTTAAGATTGGTAATTCGAATCTGAATTTGGCCTCCCTGGGCAACTTCAATGTTCCAGGCGCAGTTTAAATTGTCCATGTAGTTGCTCGGATAATTTGCTGACGTCAGAATTCCCGAGGAACCGGAAATGACGATCGGTGTTCCCCTGCATCCCTGTGGTGGACCTTAATCAAAAGTTCATTGCACAAAAAACAGAAAACTACAATAAACAAAAATCTTAACATCGTCTGTTAAGCATAAAAACACGCAAAGTCCATTGCGAAAAGTGCCAAGAAAAATACAAATACAGTTTGACTTTAAACCATTTTTGAAAAAAAAAACATTTTATCCCTGGCAAATTTGAACGTTACAACAGTTGGGCAATTTACTAAACTAAACTCTAGTTAGACTGACCACTGTGTATGTATGATGCTTTTAGAACGTCACAGAAAAAAATTCTAATCTTCCAAAGGCTGCCCTGGCGCAAAACGCATTTTGAGGTATGCCGTTGAATTTTTTAAAGTTTAAATGTGTGACGAAAAATGGCACTGATTGAAACAACAAGAAATAAAGGCCTCGAAAAGTACTTTTAATGCCACCGTCAAAGGTTAAAACACTTATCCCCATCAACACAAGCCAACGTTGATCCGTAGCATTACAATCTCATCAACATGAACGATTTCGATGTTGGGTCGTGGGTCGTCTCTGGGTAAATGTAACCTTTGTGCCACCTAACTGTACAAATCCGTGTTTCTGCGATCCAAGTTGGTGATTATAGTTGGGGTGCTGGCCATAAAATGCGCGAATTGGGGAGCTAATAAGAAAGGGGGCTGATAACTTGGAAATCCAGCTTTTTGTAAGGTTACATTTTAGGCGTTGTTTTCTTGTACCTTTTTCTACGTTTCTACTCGCATGCAATTTCAAGTGCGGGGACCAGAAAAAAGTTTGAAAAACACTTATTTATGCGTTTAAACAAGTTCGAGAAACAAGGCGTAGAAAGAAGACGCAGAGCAAGAAATTTGCATTTGTGCGTTGAGACAAACATCAGAGATCAGAAAAAATTGCAACGAGGTTAAAAATAAGCAGTCCAGCTGATCGTGAAAATATTTCATTATGGTAGTAGACATGAAATTCTTACCATTCGGCACGCAGGTCCCGGCAAGTAGGCGATGACCTAAACAGCAAACTTTTTCTGTTCTGGTGCAAGTTGACGGGACTTGCCGGGGTCTTTGCCTGAAACGAACAAATAACCGCTTGTCAACTGACAGCAATCCACGTATAGGAATACATAAGTTGAATAATTAAAAGTCCTAGGTACACGAATCACGGCTTAAAATAGTCTCAATACGAAGATGCAAGCCAGAACCAGACAACAGCGTTTTTCGAAACGTAGAAAATGTTTTACACACATGCACTGGCTTGTGACTTCTTTTTGAGACCATGTACCGGGACATTTAATTATAAATTCCCTTTCTATTTAATCCAACCGTATTCATATTCTTGGTCATACGACGTTCCAATGACTATTTTTCCGTACTTTATTAGCATTTACTAACAGCTCGTTTAACAACTATTATATCTATTCGAAGCAAACAAAAGTTTAGTCTATTAGGCCTACAAACATTACTTTTGTGAATATCTTAGATTCGTAATTGAATACTAACCACGTATATCGCAACTGAAATAAATTGGTTCAAAAATTCTTTGCAAAAGTGAATCCATCACCTTTGTTAAGCTGTAAGAACAACCCCGATGGTACGCGCGATACAGTTTACAATAATGACGCGCATTTTTTAGAGTTTAAATATCAAACACTGCTTGGGGCAATATGCACTCACATGAAACACGGTTGTGGATAGAAGAAACCATCGATACAAAAGGTTGAATAAGTTTCCATCACCGTTCTCATACATTGATAGGTTATTTCTCTGTATCTGGCGCATTCTCTTTGCAGCTGTCTCTTCGACCGGTGTCTAAGTACAAATGTGGAGTTTTTCAACATTGTTATTTTTGTGTAAGACTCCATCGAGGTCTTCGTGTTAAGAAAACGTCGCTTACAACACTTAGAGCAAAAAAATATTTGATAGAAAACAAAACTACATTAAGTGGTAAAGTTTATTCAAATAATTTTCTTACCTTTCCAGGTCGATACTACCGGTTGCTTGGACAACAAGCAGGACGAAAATGCAGCAAACTAAATGTTTAAGCATTATGTGCACCTTACATAAGCCACAGTAAGAAGCAAAATCCCTGCCTGAACAAAGCAACTGTTTAACGGGCTTGTTTTGCAACTGACAGTATTAACGTCACTCAACTACCCTGCAATACGCGAATTTTTGCATGGCAAAAAAATTAAGATGCAATATCTAGAAGTACTTGAAAAGTAGCCTTATCAACAACATAACTGCCAGATAGCTTGTATATAGTGAATACATTTGTAATGCAAACGTTTCAACAACCGCTGTCGTCATCATCAGTGCAAAATATCTGAGCTTATTCGCAAAACATTCGCAACGGCCCGCGTTTCTAAAATTTCAACCAGTGCAATTGTAGCTGTACTGTTGTGTTGATGACGTCAACCGAAGCGACATCGGTTCACGTTTGCGCCTGAGGGGGGAAAACACTCTGCAAAAAACCTTCTTAGCGGGAATTCTATAATTGGCTTTAACGAAAGGGCAACCGTTTTTGAAACATTTCGTGGTGAGTAAGGCCGGCAATTGGCGACACTCGCTTTCCATGAACCGAAGATTAACCGTATCGCGTTTTGGAAATAAGAAATTGAAAACAAGTTGTTTGGACCAATGGATATACTTAACCCCTTAAACCGGGAAAGTCCAAAGGAATTTCATTTATCTTTATTTTACAGCATTGTTTGTTTTGTAGCAATCGATTTATGCAATTTTATTTATTAGGAGAGCCACTTTATTAAAAAAACATAGTTTCCAAATAACTTGTATGTAGTGAATACATTTATTGCAAACGTTTCGACAATCGCTGATGTCATCATCAGTGCGTAATAGCAAGAATCTTAAAATCATGTGTTATATACAAAAGTGTAGTAAAAATGAAATGTATTCTCTACACAAAAGTTCTCTAGCATTTATGTTTTTGATTAAGCTGTTCTTCAAGTCCGTGTCTTGCATTTTTCACAGATCAGTTTGGTATTCCAGATTAGAATGTTGTAAGTCTTGTTGTTTATACGAGTTTAAGATAAAGTTTGATGCAAAACGAACGCCCGTTTAGAATTTGATTTTCTCATGGGTTGCCTAATTTGAATTTAGCGTCAGCATCTCTAATTAGCTAAATTCGCCTTACTTGTGGAAGCCAGTGACGACACAATGCAAAGGTGTACAAATTTAGAAGCAGGTTAGCCATGGGGGGGGTTGACATCATCCACATAACACAACTTGCCAGCGCAAAAAGCGCAAGTTAGGCGCAGAGGCACAAATTTAAAAAACGTTGGTAGAAAGTTAAAGGAAGAAATATCTACTTTATAATTAAGTTCATGGTAAATTACTATGTTTATAAAAAAGGGGAGATTTTTGATTCGTCTTTTTCTCTTATTCCACATAGGTTAAGTAATTGTTGCCCCAATTAAACAAACTTTGTCCAACTAGTATGGGTTCGCTCGCATGTGTGGTGCAAATAGGACATCCTACATATTTTTGGGGGTATTACAGATCTATACTAGTGGTTACCAAGCAGGCTAAAATTCCTCCCCGGGAATAAATTTTACGAATTAAGAGGAGGAATTTTCACTTTCTAGTTATTCATAAAGTGTAGTATTTCTTTTCAGGTAGACCAGTGGTCCCAAACCTTTATATATTCCATTATATCACTTCTCGTCTAGTAGGGGAAGAATCAACAGTTCCTGTAGAAGTTATGGGAGTAACGCACCAAAAAGGGTTGGGAATAACTTGTTTGGGGAAAACAAGTGGGATTCGACAGGAAAAGAAACCACTGAAGAAACCCTCCCAGATAGTTTGAAGCGACGTGGCGCAGTGCGCAAAATATAAACATGCGGATTGTTTTACTGTTTAATAAGAAAAAACTGTGCATGCAATTGTATAGGGATGTTAATACTAGGAAAAACAAAGAAAGTGGCGAGCGTTGTTAAAACGTTATTTTAAACGGCAACGCATTATTTCTTTTTATTTTTCTAAACTACTTTGATAACTTATTGCTTCTTCGCTTTTTAGCAAACTTTACGAGCTGATTTATTCTCCGATCATGTAAAACTTATATTCTTGATTAACTTTTACTTGATATACCTTGTCGATCTATTCGTTGGTTTCATTTTTAGTTTTATTTTATTTGTAGCCGTTTATTTAATATTTGACTTTGTAGATCTGCGTACTTGGTGATTACACCTGGATCTCACTGGATTGGAGCAATGACCCTCACATTTCTTGAATGGAAAACACCAAAGGCCGAGACAGGGATAAAACTGACACCCTTTTAAGCAAAATAGGCTACAGCTGAACTAAACACAAGGCTGTTATATTGCTCCCTTAGCCATTGGTCTATCTTGTGAGCTCAACATTACGTGTTGGCAAAAGACAGCGTGGTTTTTAAATTTGAATTATAAGAACAAACTCAACCTAGTAAAATATATATTTAAGAACAATAAAGTAAACAACTTCTAACTCAATCACAAATACTAAAATGAAACTAAAAAACAAATAAACTAATTCATTGTTTCTTTTTGGGGTGCAAACTTCTGGACACGGCTTCTAGTTTTTGTAGCATTGCATTTTTCTGTTCCATTAACCCTAAAAGCACAGAGGGTAGCAACTTTATGTTGAGTGGCGAATTTGGTAGGTTCAGGATAAAATTGTAAGAGATATGTAGAGTTTGTGTCTGACAAAATTTGGAAAATAAGTTTGGTCATGTGTACTGGGAATAATCAGAACCTGTTTGGTTTCGAATGAATGAAACTTCGAATAAACATGATTTGTTTCATATATATGTAAATCAGACTTTGTTCTAAAAAACATAGTGTTTAGTTTCAACTCTTGTCAGCTAACTTGTATTTTGGCAGTTTGTATTTGGTTCTGGTTTAGATAAATAAGCCACTAAAGTCCGTTGGGAGATTTAGGTGCAGTTATCCTGTGATTTAAGTACATTTGTCATCAACAAACAATTATATCTATAATTTCTTAACATCCTACCTTTCTCACGCTCCTCAAAATTAGCAATGAGATTGTCTGTTCTTTTTAAGTATTGATCCTCTAACTGTAAACTCTCACTGCAAAAGAAGTAATGGGTGAGTTTCTATTGCTGGGCAGCTTACAATATTTCATAATTAACATTTCAGTTCCGGGCAGTCCAGTTCAAGCATTGATAAAATCCTGAAGTTATTGAGTCTTTTGTTATATATATGATGTGACTTTATTAAATGCATTGGATATTACATGTTACAATCTACACAGTTCTCAAAGATAGCACATTTTTTTGTAAATATGAACCAGAGGGCTGTCTTGCCTTTCTTTAGGAACAAAACCTCACATTACATAATAAAAATAATCGACAAAAAATATTACAAAACATACACACCTAAACCGAGGCAAGTACCCTTGACTTGTATACTGTTGAATTGCAGCAGTTGCATCTGTGGAATACAAATAACAGATCGTCCAACTGCACAATTTTTAAACACTTTTTTAATTTTTTTTAATTTTTATGTGATCTATGTCAATATACACATTGTTGAGACAATAGGCTTTGAACTTGACAAAAAGTTGGGGCTTTAAAAAAGTTAGGTTTACATGTTTGTGTGCTAAATATTTGTTTGAGAAAAGTTTTTTAAGCAAACCTTTTAAAAAGATACTTGCTTCTTCACAAGGTATGGAAGCAACATCAATTGTTTCTGGTAAATTCATTTGGACTTTCTGCTCACAAAAGAAAAAACAGAATTTCCATGACGTTTATGAAATAGTTACTTCATAATTCTGAACCATTGAAAAAAGTTTGGCCTTATTTTACTTCGTTTTTTTTCAAAAGTTCTTACTGAATCCATTCTTTACAAAAGATAAGGCTTTTCTGGAGATTTGACGAAATCCCTTTGCACCAAAATACAACAACACAAATATTCGAGCAGCGGGTTTTAGGTGACGTTATAATTATCCATAGAGGTAAAATAAAAAAATATATCACAATAAATAGGTTTGGGCTCCGGGTGGTTGTTTGATACGATTCGCATGTTTTTAACGCTGAAACTTTTTTTAAATTTACATGAATTAAAATACAAAACATTTGACAATTCTTTTAATTTGCTCGAGTGCATACGTATGATAACATAACCACGTGATTTGCTATTGGTTTGTTTACTGTGATAATTCAACGTGCGTAAACACAGGTGCTTTAAAAAATTAAAGTTTATATGGTTACGCAATCAAGTTAGCTGATAATGGCGAGCAGCAACATTGCAAAGAAACCTTTTATGGTTTTGCAATCAAACTGGGATGAGGTTTTATGGTAAGCAACTTTTGACATCGTTAGTTGTACAATTATTTTTGCTTCGTAATCAAAAATTGTAAATCTATTAAATAACTGGCTCATAGGGCTAGTAGGAAAATAAAGTATTGGCAGAGGTATGTTTTTTCAGGCCTATCACTATTTATGGCATAGAAAGTGTTTGACTCGCATATATCTTCTCTAAATTGCACTTACTTACTGTCGTCAAAAGTATATGAATCCAGGTTTTAAAAAATACTTCATTATTTAATGTATATTATATATGTGACTTCAAAAAGAACCATGCATTAAACCTGGTCCATCTCGGAGGTATTGAACTGCAGATCAACATCTTGCACACCTGGAGTTTTAGATAGCACCCTATTCATTCATGTGTAAAACATATATTGCTGCTTTAGGCAGAACAACGGAAAGGCTTGGGTGTACTTAAAACATGGAGATGCTGCAACTGTGCATGGCCATATTGTAAACGTTGATGGAAAGTCAAATGTTCATGTGACAGAAGGATTTAAAGTTGACGAGATTGAAAAACATTCCATTACTTTGTCATCCCCACAACATGGTCTTTCAGTCAATTTTATTGCACCACTTGCTGTATTCAACAACATACACAAAAACAATGTAATATACACCTATATGTGAGGATTTCAAAGACATACAAGCAGTCTAAAAGGTTTCTTTTTAGATAGGGTCAATGGATATATCAATAGCAGGAGGTTTGGGTGTTTCTGCAGCAAGAGATGAAACACTTGTTATTTGGGACACAAAGACTGGTGATATACGAGTAAGCAAAATAATTAACAGCCAGTTTGCCTTTGTGCTTCTCGGTCCTAATGTTTTGCCTTGGTGTTTGGGAAGAATCTGTACTGTTTTGTTGAGCCGAAAGCACAACATGTTAACACACAGTCACATACCCAGGATAATATAACATAACAATAGATCAATTGCAGCATTCTATGTCCTTTAAAACCAGTAAGTAAACATTTTTTATCTTAACATTGGAAGTCTATGGTCTTTATGTGTCATTCAGTCGACTTTGCCCAAACATCATGCATTGCTTTTACTGTACAACAGTGTATTTCAATGTTCTCTGTGTTGCAGAGAAAATTAGAAGGGCATTATGGAGAGGTAGAGTGCTGTAAATTCTTTCCATCTGGGATGGTTCTAATCAGTGGTGGAATGGATACACAACTGAAGATATGGTCAGCTCAAGATGGAACATGTGCAAGGTACATTAGCCTTATATTCCAGTGGTGTGCAACCTTTATTATTGTATGGCCAAAAACAATTGACCAGATTAGATCGCAGGCTGCATAACATTCAGTTTATTAACGCTAATTCCAATCCTCAGGACACTCAGTGGTATCCACAAACGGCCTATTCGATGTGTTGCTATAGTTGACAAAGGAAGAAATATCATATCATGTTCCGCAGATGGGACTGTACGATTATGGGATTGTGGTTCTGCAATGGAAATTGCTTGTTTGGTTAAGGATAAGGAAGCGATCAATTGCTGCTCAATTACAACAATAAACAATGATTTACCAGAGGAGTTTTTATGCAAAACTGAAGAAAACATTTCAAAAAGTATGTATGTACCACATGCTCAAACTGTACTTTTATTTAAGACACAGTTTTTGTTACACCAGTGAAATTATAGACTGTTGGTTTTTAATTTTATTGTAACCTATTAATAAAACAGGTGATTTTCAGGTGACTTGGAGGTCGGAACAGAAAACAAACTTTTGATTATTGGTTGTGAAAACGGACTCCTGGAGGGATATAATGTCGCATGTAGAAAACAGCTTTTTAGTTTGCAACTAAGTGACCCAGTAAACTGCTGCTGTTTCATAAGCAATCGCTTGGTAGCAGTTGGTTGCCAAGGTGGAGCAATACATATCATTGACCTTCATGAAACAAGGTATAAATTTCACCAAAACATAGGAGATACACTTTTAGGTGACCCAAACCTATTTCTTTGTTTAGTTTGCCAATCTTAACAGACTGTAGCACTGAATCTCATGTTCTTTCAATGGAGTCATCCAATATTTGCAAACATCAACCTAGCTTTTGGGTTAGTTTTGCTAATGGAAGATGTTCACTGATGAATATTGCTGCGTCCACGGAGAGACACCAGTGTTTAAAAATTTTACATGAACTGTCTGGGCCAGATTGTGATGCTGTGTACGAGGTTACAGAATCAAATGATGGATTTGTATACACCGCATGCCGGGATGGTAGTGTACGAAAATATAAACTTCCAAGTGGATAGTGTTTTTTGTTGACAAAATACTGACATGTATACTGAAATCATCATTAAAATTGCATAATCTTTGCTTCAAAAAGCCTTAGAACACATAAAACAGCTCAACTGTTGTTGCTATTATATTTCCAGCGTAAAACACATGCAGCTCATAAGAATTATTTGTCATTCAACACAGAGATATTATTGAAACATAACGCTTGGGTCTTCATTCACTAAGCCCTCCCTGATATCAATTGCAGTCAGACTTCTTTCCCTTTGCTCAACACTAGCGGATTGACTTCTTCTCATTGCATTCATGGATGTTTGGTATAACTGAAAACAAAAAAACACATTGATGGTGCATGCAAGCTTAGTGACTCATGTTCAATGCCACTGCACATACTTTATCCATAATGTCTTTTCCTCTGATGTACTCAAACGCGGCTTGCAGTTTTGGGCAAACTTGCAGATAATATTGAAGCTTTTCACGATTCCAGCAGAGATAAAAGCAGCGGTCGATTGCTTCTATTGTTACCTGAATAAACGTGGAAATAGGTAGAAAAGGCACAAAAGCAGTTCAACAATCAAGCAAGAAACAGCTCCACAATATTACTTGCTTGGTGCATCAAAGTTAATATTACTGCCCTTACACCTCCTAATATGTGTTTGTAGTTTTATTTAACACCATTATGTAGATTATTTGCTACCAGTTTATTATAGTTTGCAAATAATAATGTGCATAATGAGAAGGCTTCTTCAAGAATTACAAACCAAACCCCAAATTAAAATGCAAATTGTACATTACCTGAAATATTTCTCCCCTATGCAACTGTGTTGTGTCCCACTCGGCTGAATCAATCATTTGTTTGTCTTTCACATCATGTAAAAATAGTCCTTTGTATGTTACTCTCATGCTGAAAAACAAATAAGGTATTAGGTTGTTTGCATATCTTCCATAGGTAGAATACAGTCTGAATGTATTATGCAGTTTGTCATTGAACTACCAGCTAAATCATGGTAATGTCTGTATATTTCTGTGATGACATCATAGTGACGTCATTATGTGTATGAAGTATCCGGCCTATAACGTACTTCAGTATATATAAAGGTCATTGGGTATTTGCTTGTTGCGTTTGGTCAAGAAAGTACACCAGATCCCAAACAGTTTGCCACCCAAAATTCAGAAATGAAAGTCAGACTCCTACAAGTTTAGAAAAGCATGGGATAGTATCGTACAAGGCCCAGGAAACATGTTTTAGACTTGAAGTTTGGACAACACATTGTGAGCATAACGCATTCAGGCGTTGTTTCGCCACCGTGGAAAACAATGAAACAAACAAATAAACGGAAATATATTGCGTTGCGTGCAAACTGCAAACTATGCTGCAAATTTGGTATTCGTTAATGTGAACTTACCANAGTTTTGATTAGCATCACAGCCAGCACATAGTAAAATTAGAAAGGCTAGCATGACAGTATAGAAAATGTTGGTTACAAATTAGCAGTTACAAAATCAAGCAACAAAACGTATGAAAAAGACCTTTGTTTAATGTTGCTATTTCGTTTTAACTAGACCGTAGTTTAAAATCAATGCAAGTTTTATTAGTTTAAGTTGTTTTTCGGTTTTGTTAAATTTAACGCTGCATCATTTTCAGGCTTTGGCTAGAGTTTTTTGAATGAATAATTTACGAAGATTTTTAATCAGACCAAAGCAGTGATATTACAACAATAAAATATGTAGGATACACTGGCAATTATGCAAACTGTTAAATCGA
>QXVZ01013211.1:0-13682 GCA_008931825.1 Phallusia fumigata | reverse complement strand
CAATTTAAGCTCGACGTTTCACAACAAGTTTACTTAGCGTCGTCGCGCGTTTCATGTCGAGAAACAACTGATGGCGGGTTACGCGGATTAACTAAGGCGCTTTGTCAGTCGTTACTGTCCTTAAAACCGCGACGAATGCAATGGCGGGAAACCGCAAAGCGGACGCCACATTCAACTTTCATTTTGTCCCTGGGAACGCCCAAGGGACGGATCAGTTTCAAAGATGCCAAGCCGTTAATAAATACATCACACAGGGGCAAAGCGAGCTGTCGCGGGACACTCACGTCCGTTGTGTGTAGCGTCATCAATCAGCGCGCGAATTATCGTGCTACGGCTAATTGTCATGTCGCGTTTGCTTTCGTTTATTCCCGGTCCCTTCTCACGCCTGGGATACTGGATAGCTTCCCGACGCAACATAAAGTCGTCAGCGCGGCCATTTTGACAGAATAAAGGCGACTGCGCCGACATTGAAAGGGGCGTGATGTTTTCTGTTCGTCGGCAAGCAATGATCCGTCGTTTCGCCAATGCCTATAGCACAGTTGTGCGTCTAAACCCAACAAAGGGCGAAAACACCCCGGACCCGGTCCGCTAACAAACAATGGGTCGCCCTGGCACGACGCAGACGACTTTCTCCCGCTTGGGTTCCGGCCCGACGAGTTATCATGTGGAATTTTATGATTAACGCAATGGCACCTCGCGCGCTCGCGGGACCCTCGAAACGGCCGCGTGCGACCTTCGCTGAGTGATACACAGCTATCACAACACTCGGGGCGACCGAAAACGCTGGACGGTTGAATATGAGTTTGGACAGGCTCCGGGGGATGCCCCTTTGCCCAAGTGCTCGTTTTACGATTGGCGTCTCAGTGTTTGGAAATCTGCGCGTTGGGCAAAATAAACCTGACCCGCGACGCTCGTAAAATGTATATGAACAGCTAAAGACGACAAGGGAAAGCAGTTAAGTAACACGAGATTCGACAAAAAAAACAAGTTTTTACGTCTGTCCTAAGGTTTGTTACACACTGGACAATATACAAGCATTACCAAAACTGCCAAATACAGGTCCACATAGGTTACCTAGGCGCAAGGCAAACATATATGAAACTGCTGCGTTGAACCGTTCGTCGTTTTAGTCATGGTTAAGTGCTTTATATTAAGACCACTGAGAAGCGTTCTTCAGTTTTAAAAAGGTAAACAGTCATATCCGCGTCCATGAATCAACAATTTGAACAGGGGTTTCCAGCACATTGCGCAATATCAAGTCTACCAAGAACTGTGATCGAATTCGTTCATTCTACACATGGGGCTGATTAAAATACCCGACAGCAATGCGTATCTAAGGCGGCGTATGCACGAGTTAGCTTGTGAGGGCATCTAATCGCATTTCGCTGGCAACGACAACGGTACTGGTATAGCAGGAAATTGAGGCACTGGAATTAAGTCTGACGAATTGTACAGTGCCCATTCAGCAGTCTTTGGAAAGCGGTACAACCAAGCGTAGCGATTGAAGTCCGTTGGATCGCGAAAACTACACGACAGTTGACTCATTGAAAGGAAATTGACCCCGGTTAATCTTAACCCGTAGTCGACCTTTACCTTCGTATGTTAGGCAATCATTGTAATTGGAGTAATTTGTTAAACCACAAATATAGTCAGCGGAAGCGATTTTGACAAGGCATGTAATTAATTGAGTATTTATTCAAGGGAAAACTTTAAGACCTGGTTGGGGAAGGCGACACCCCGGGGTAAAGTGGAAAATCTCGATATACAGGTTTTCTATATATATGTCGTACCCTTTCACGTCACATTTTTAAACAATGAGTCAAAGCAACGTGTATTCTCCAGAGTTTCTGGGAATTCCCGTGGGCTAAAAAATACAGACGTGTTCGAAGAGAGTTGTAGATAGTTTAGCTACTGTGCTGATTGCGCCAATCAACGTTCGATCGTTGGTGTCTATTGATAAAACAAGCTCACTATACGCACATTAGTTGACCGCCTCAAACCATATAACTATTGTATCAACTCTCGTCAAAGTAGAAGTAAAAGAGCGATTTAATCCCATTAGTGGATAATTGCTAGTTTGAAGTTCGGCGAGATGGTCGGAGAAGAGTAAGTTTGAATCGCGGCAGTCAAAATCCGATTTGTGGTGAATAGCTTTTTATGTGGACAAAACCTCCGATATTATTTGATTGATTGACCCAATCGTCTGTTGCCAGGTCTAATACTTTTTAGTCCTTTGTAAGGTAATTGACGTTAAACGGTTCGAAGAAGTCACTGTTGCTACAATTCTAAGCACGTGATAGTATTTAACCCAACGACACTGGCAATCATTGCAAACTTCGGCAGTTTAGTTTGGTGCGGAATTCATGTCAGTTTCGTTCGCACTATAACCTTATGTTGGGCAGCACAAAATGGTTCATTTCCGCACAAAAGCACAACGCTTTACCAATACACGATAGATCATCCAAGGAGAAACATTTATCAATCAGATCTAAGGAACGAAGGGTACTGCGGTGGGTTAAAGATTGCCAGGCAGTATTCCCAGCCGCGACCGGCAGAAAGTGTGAATAGAGTGAATCTGTTGACGCGAGACTCGCCAGAAGCACTTCCTGTGCGAAGCCTGAAGGGCTGCGACCTCGAACAATAGAGGAACTGAAGAGGCCCGTACAAACACGACCCCACGTGCGAGATTACATCTGCACCTCGTGTGATTATGCAAGAAAGCAGCACAATGGCACCGGGGAGTAATTAGATTAAGACCGTCAAAGCGATATTCATCTACACCAAGGTATTGCCTGAAGCATTTTAAGCCAACTGCTAACAACTTTAGTGGTGCGTTTGGAATTCGCTTGGACAAGGGATTTCCTTTATTCGATTCTGTTTGTACAGGTATAACTCATTCACGTGTCTTTGATCTATCCATCTGCTTCTCGAAAAGGTGTTAAAGTACGCAAACAGTCATCAAACAGATTTTTTTACGACATTACAAACATAACAAATTCAACGGACAAATTTGGCGTTTATGAGTAAATCACAGCTAGGCCAAGCTGCTGCCAGTAGCACTGTTGTGCCACTTAAATTTACAACGGGACGAGGATAAAGGCACACGACAATGATGTCGCCACTCCCTACGAGCTTGTGAGGACCAGGGTCCGCACATCGACGATAAGGGCCCTTGATAGGCACTCGCTGGGACGTTTAGCGTCACGCCCCGCCGCACTGCTAGCAAGGAAAATACAACTGGCCTTCCTGTTTGCTACCCAAAGAAGCTGTTTGTATTCACTTGCCGTTCAACTGCTGTACACTCAGCAGTGACACTAGTCCCAGAAAGAAGTGGGTGTCATCCCTACTCGAAACAGTACCGGGATGTAGTGATGTAATTCACGTAATCGCCATCAAGTAAACGCAGCATGCGTGTAAGTAAACGCAGCGTTATGCCTTAAAACCTGGATGGCCGAAACGACGACGATGTAAATCATAAGACTGCTGTCACAGAACAGGATGTGGTCATAACGATGTTTTTCAACACGGGAATTTTGTAATGGGAATACAGTAAACGTTGCGCAACGCATTTGCAAACAAACCGTTTGCCATGTCATCGTTCGTTACTCTTTCGCATCATTCGGTGTCAACCCGCTTTGTTTGAACATCTGACCGCACTGGGCCCTTGACATAAACTGAGTCCTTGCTTTTTGCACTCCGTAATATGCGAGAACACTACATTGAAACACAGTTGCATACATTTCAATCAGTCAGTATCTAACGAAATCAAAGTTAAAACCAGTTCCCATACACAAGGAGCACATATATTTACCAAACAAGGTTATGAATTTATTTGTAACAAGCTCTCGTAAGGCATACATCTGATATGCCGCGGTTACTGTCGATCCAGATCAAAAGCTTTTGCCGACATGGGAACAAAACATCTTGGAGGCTGTAAATCTACAGTAGGGCGCAAAACCTTTTGTATTTAACTGTGTGCAGCCGCGTAAACAGTTTCCCCAATTGATCGTAAAACTGGAGTGGTAGGTTTTCCTCTGTGTCAGAATTGGGACGAAACTGGTTTTAAGAGATGTTTTCTTGGCTTACGACAGAGGGTTGTCTGCACTTGTCCGGTGTGCAATAACTTGTGTTAGACATACACGATCAAGCAAGTTCCTGTACGTAAACAATAGGAAACCGACCCA
The DNA here is from genome assembly GCA_008931825.1 of Phallusia fumigata. Lineage (NCBI taxonomy): Eukaryota > Metazoa > Chordata > Ascidiacea > Phlebobranchia > Ascidiidae > Phallusia > Phallusia fumigata. The sequence continues at coordinate 9,498 of QXVZ01013211.1, read as the reverse complement.
TTACCAAAACTAACAATAAAAATCTCCTAAACACAAAACACACTATATTGGTTAGTTTTGAAAAGGTCACCGAATATTCTTCAGCGCACCGTCGACAAGGAACTTTACACAGTCCTTCGTCAAATGCACCTGGCTAGACAGCGGCGAAAAGGCTAAGCAGCAGTGACTAATCGCCCGGTAAAGACAAAGCGATAGCAGACGAGGGGCAGCCGGGCAGATTCCTAGCCGCATATTTTTAACCCATTACGTAAGCATGGCAGACGATTCTGCACAAGCGTTATAGACTCGGGATCAATGCGCGCCTGATGCGCCACAAATCGATGCGGCAAAATTGGTGAGGTAACTACTTGCGGTCAGTGAAATGTGTTCGCCGCTGCGAATTAAAACTGCGGCCAGGTTTCAGACTTTCTGACGTAATGGCTTTATGTAACAATTCGTGCGCAAAGGAAATCTTGGTGAATTATATCCGTCTTCACGACATGTCATGTATGTTAACAGATTTACTGTATTTTATAAGCCTTGTAAGTAGACCGTTGACATTTTTCGCTGCTCCGCAAAGAGTTTGCTTACAGGGCTCACAGGCGCTAAGACAACAGACGGCTGTGTGGCAATATCAGCTGACGAGCCGAACGACACCAACTGAGCTGTTTGCGTAAGATATCGCGCACTTATCACAACGCAGATTACACGAAACGAGGCAGACGTGAACGTGTATTAGGAAGCGATCGAGAACGAAGCCTCACCCCGGGGAATTGTGCAACGATGGCCTCTTTGGCCTTGTGTGCTTTNATTGTAACCGTCGCTGACTTGAATGGTGAGGTTGTAGAAATCTTTTGTTTCAGCATCGGGATCCCCTACAACCAGCAGGTCGCCCTGGTTCGTGTTGATGTGAAACATCAAACCCTCATTCCCACCTAACACACAAGACAAGCGATAAAATACAATAAATTGTGTCGTAACGTAGTATGACGTCACAATAGTGTGGCCCACTTAAACATTAAGACGTGTACATAATGAACAGTGTGTTATGCTTCAAAAACGGCAGGTTTTGAATTTCCAAGTATGCTTTTGGTGCAATAACACGATAAAATACTCTGAAACCTCAAATGAGCCTAAGCCTGCTAATCTGTATCGGTTTGTCGGTAATCCGTCGCATCGGATGAACTTTAATCGCTATAATCTGATACTAACGACGCCTGTTCTTACGAGCTGTGGCAAGATAAGCTAACTGCCAAGGTACGAGGACACAGGAATGCGCCAATGACGACTGCGCACAAGGTTACCACATCATTGATATATACAACGGAGTGCAAGATCGCCCTTAATGTCCCTCATTTGGCAGAGGTTTTGTAACATGATCCATACAGCTATGGGACTCGAGCCAGGTTAGCGGAGAGTCAGATCCGGTGTGGTCAGTCCCAATGCGCCGGCCACCGACTGCTTAAGCTGATTGAACCTGTCAGCGGCCCCATATCTGATTCTCACGTGAACGTCGCTGCTGGCGTTGAATGACGGTGATTTGACGTCCAGTGATCGGTCTCCCCGGGCTCGACTAAAGGTCACTTCAAATTCAAGCGACGAAGGGCGAAGCTTACGTTCAGCGCACGTCAACGTGCCAGGGAAAATTGCACTTGGATATGAAGTCATACAAATGACACCAAAGAAACAAGTTTGGCAGGGACGTCCATTTTGGATCAGCGCCGATGTGGCAACTTACCAACTATTGAAAACCACAAGTTCGATTGCGGATCTTCGTCAAAGGCCTCCATTAGCTTCACAAGGCGAATGCCCTGATCAGGGTTAGCCTGTGCAATGCCGATGTCGATGTGCTCAGTGTAACGCTGGATTTGGCCCGTCTCGTGCACAAAGTGAGGTGCGTTGGGGGAGCGAGTTCCGATTGAAAGCCACGTGATTTGCAGTCGGTGAATTCTTGACTGCCGTTGAGGTGTGCCACCGTCAAATGCTCTTACCTTCACAAAAACACCACCATTATCTTTCTTATAGGTCTCATGCTGATGGCAAACTAGTATGTCGACGTTGTGGACATTGTGATTTACTTGCAAACTTACCTTTATCACAGACTGTGTGCCAGCGCCAAAGCCAGCACTTGTGCTGATCACACCAGTTTTGGGATGAATAGAGAATCTCCGCATGTTGTCTTCCTTTAATTTGTAGTCGATGTCGGCGAAATTTCCACTGTCCCGATCGCTGGCAATGACTCGGGTGCTAACAAAACATACAAACGTTGCCAGTCGCTAACGTTCAGGGTCTCGCTTTTGGTAAATGGTGAAGACTTACAGGGCGAATGGTGTTCTAGAGCGGTTCCGAGCGGGAAGCTCTATTCGACGAGCGACGTAGTTAAGAAACACGGGAGGATTGTCGTTTATATNCTGGAAGAGTTTACAGGCACTACAGTTTCGGCTCCTAAGCAAATCAGCGCTCAAATCATTCCCGGAAGACAGCAACAGCGTACGCGTCAGCAGCGTCAATCGTCAGACGTCGGAATGTCTTCTATGTTAGCCATAACAGAACACTTGTAACACAGGCTGTCGGACATACCTTTTGGGAAAACATTGGCTTTGAAATGAATACGAGCAAGTGCAAAGCCCCCGCCACGTCGGCTCGCTGTGGAAACGCACTAATCAACTGATTAGCGATGTACAAAATTCTCCGATTGCTGGGCGCTGGGATATCGCGCTACATACGGGCCGCCGTCCAAAGGTATTCATCAGCGCACTGTTACAGTGTTGATGTCGGCAACACGAGCTCACTGCGGGCCGCTCCTTGGTCAACGTTGACTTAGAAACTCACAAAGGCATGCGCGCCCCGACTCTTACCCCAAACACGACCCGACCGGCGGACCACCCGTATTTGTGCACAAAAAACGTCGACACAATGCTTTTTGACAATGGCAAATCGCCGTAATGCCTCTAAATCAACTCTTCCCCCTCAAGGTAATAGCACACACCCAGTTCGGGATCTTATGTTTATGTTTATCTTAGCATTAGGATAGGGAGGGCGAAAGTCCATAGCGCTTTTACATACGACTGAGTGTATTCGCCATGCCGCGATCGACAAAGAGCCCGTTGTTGCGAAGGATTCAGCTACATTATTCCAACGCTAATATATATTGAAGCGACTCTATGTTGTGATAGCCCTGTGCTGTCGCAAAAGGATGGGGTTTCTTCAGCGATCCGTCGCTCGGGAAATAACGATCGCCTGTGCCACGATGAAGCGGTTTGGCGAGCTTGATTTCGGCAAATATTCTTCTGTCAAGCCAAAAGGCGCCGAATCATTATGGCTTACGAATGTTGAATGTTAATGCTTGTTATACATGGGACCGGCGTTAGAACATTTACGCGTTGTTTCTTATAATAGGCAAAAAAGGTTTAGGCAAATTTAAGAATAAAATTCAAATCATTGAAAAAACAATTCATAAAAGAAGGAATATTCGACCGGGTGCGTCTCTAGTTAATAGTAAGCTTCGTCAATGTTTTGTATATTTCCAGTCGGAACACTGCACGTGTGGAATTTTCCATTTATTTGACATATTACGTAAATTAGTTTTCACCACTTGAGAGTGTGTACTGCACCAGGAACAACTGGTACAACCTTTCAGACGAAACCACAGGATCTCCACCCACGCAGTAACAAGGTATACAGACAAATTCTCCAGCGCAATTATCGTCAGCAGTGCAGTGGCATTCCCTTAAATTGCCCTTACTCACAAAAGGCGCATCATACCAAGCTTTGCCGTTAGGGACAGTTTATTTCAACTACGCACCAATTTTCTGGTGTAGGGCCTGCAGTGATGACCGCCTATTCGCTGCTCGCAGATAGTTTCAAGGTGGCGGCGCGAGCAGGCGTCTATTTTCGGCTTTGCCAAAACGCGTTATTAGTCCCGGAGTGTGCATTCCGCGTGAGAACGCGCGCCAATATGATTTCGGCGACACAAAATGAAGCCGATTACGACGACTGTGGCCCAGAGTTCAGTTTCACGACGTAAAATTGCCTTTAAACGCCCGTGACTACTCCCGTGAGTGGATGACTACTACTTTCGCCTTGTCCAAGATCCAGCAACAGCGCAGCAACATGTACGTACCGGAGCAGCGGTGCGTGAACATCGCACCTCCTGGTACTAACAAACATCTGCGTGGGTATTAAGGAAACCACGTCGCTTGGCCAATTTACCGTCGACGTTTCATAAAACCTAAAACCTGGAGAGCGCACCTTTGTTTGCATTCGACCTCGTTTTGTCCACTCCCGACGCCGGGAACTCGTTACAACCCAATTCACGCCGCCCTACAATCAGCGTAATTGAAGCACGAATGACGACTTCGGGGGCTTGAAAGACGCCGATTTCTATGCGAATCGGAAGCGAGCGGTAGACCTCTCAATCAGGTGGCCACTCACCTTGTTAACACATTTGCCGCACGATTTCGCGAAAGGTGCTGGGCGGCAGGACTTAACCGGTTGTCCGGCCCTTTGTGTGGGGGTGTCAGTTAAACTAGGGTCTTACCTCCAATGTGAGGCTTCCAGCGTTGGCCTTTTCCCTGTCCAGCCGCTTTCTCGTGGTCGTTACGACACCTGCGAACATTTATGGGATCATTAGACATATGTTTAATGCTGCGGGTGGTAAAGGATGGCACGCAAGTTTGTGACACATAAAAGACTCAAAACGATTTGATTAGACGTTTACGAGGATCAAAGTATATGGCCAGATGGCACACGTAACGCAAAACATCATTAAGTTATATTTATCATGTAGGGTCTTAACGGAGGTGTAGTTCAACATCAAATAACTTACGCAATGGCACTTTTTTAAAAATGTATCAGCCAATTCCAACAAGAGTTACTTGCCGCAAAACCCATGGGAAATTGAAGACGACCAACTACAAGCGAGTTCCATATATTAACCCGACAAAATCGTAGACGTCGATTTTCCGCTGGCAAACATAATATAAATACCTCTTGCAGCAAAATGCTAAGGCGGTGGAGTTAAAATATTATTGATCGCATTTTTACGTCCCCGTAACCGGCTTTGTTATGGCATTAGCAAAACCGCAGCGCAGTTTATCATCGGCAAATTTATCGAAGCCGTCAAGCGTTAGTCGCTCCATATGAAGACGGATACCAGAAACATCTTTTTCTGCACGGTCAAATCCACTTCGTCTAATCCCGGCGCGGCGCCATTACCCTCGGCAAAGAAAATTGCATATTTACGTTGGCTGCAGGGACTAGTTATGGAGCTAAATTGCGAAACAGCTACCTCGGCGAGTTTATGTGTGCACTGCACTTGTCCCTTATCGCGGTTTAGTCGCCGCGACTCCCATAAAGAGGCGACGAACATCATGATTATATTTGATTTGCGTGGCATGCGGAAGCTGAACGGTGAGTTGGTCCACCGCTGAAGAACCATTCAACGGTTTGAACGAGGTTCGTTATCAGCAGCAAATCTCGCTCTAAACAAACGTCTGTGGACGCTGGAAACAGTTTAACAGCGGCAGGTCGTTACATCTTAATCCCGAACACAGACTGGCGTAATGAGGCGGCAATGAGTGGATGTACAGTGCCACGCGACTTGTCCGCCTTTTGGCGATTTGATTGATGCCCGAGCCCGCGGAAGTTTCTCTGTGTTGTGGGTCACAGCGGCCTTGAATCCGGACAGCGGCTCTTATCTTGATTTACCAGACAACCGGTCTCGTTGACGGAGCGTCAACATGCCGATAAATTATGTGTATACGGCAGCGCAGGACAATGAGCTTTTGTGTGAGGCCTCGCTCAGTGAGATTTCCGTAATTTCGTGTCGCCGTATAGAAGATGGACGCGTGGTTTGCATTAGCGCAACAAGTGATAATGAACTGGCAATAAACACCTGCATGCGATTCGGAATTTACTTGGTCCATCTCTTCGTGAATACAAACGAGATTATTCAAGCGCATTCGTAGTTTCAGAATAACTAAATTTTGACAGCACTGTTCTGTACACTAAATGCACAAGCTAGTTCGGCTTGGAAAACAGGCGAATCTAATCGCGAATCAATAAGGATAATGGTAAACATAAGCTTCAAAAACAACCAGATGTAGAAGCCCATTTTATTTTTAATTAGTCATAAAGCACACATGCCAACACAATTTCGTTTCAACGAGCCAATTGGCAATTTCACGCTTCTGGAAGACATCAAAAGCGATCGCATTATAACCTGTGAAGGCTGGCGGGTGCACAAGCTTTTCGAAATTCCGGGAGCACCCGATGGCCGACAAATACNGCGTCAACATGCCGATAAATTATGTGTATACGACAGCGCAGGACAATGAGCTTTTGTGTGAGGCCTCGCTCAATGAGATTTTCGTAATTTCGTGTCGCGTATAGAAGATGGACGCGTGGTTTGCATTTGCGCAACAAGTCAATCAAGCGCATTCGTAGTTTCAGAATAACTACATTTTGACAGCACAGTTCTGTACACTAAATGCACAAGCTTGTTCGGCTTGGAAAACGAATCTAATCGCGAATCAATAAGGACGATGGTAAACATAAGCTTCAAAAACAACCCAGATGTAGAAGCCCATTTGATTTTTAATTAGTCATAAAGCACACATGCCAACACAGTTTCGTTTCAACGAGCCAACTGGCAATTTCACGCTTCTGGAAGACATCAAAAGCGATCGCATTATAACCTGTGAAGGCTGGCGGGTGCACAAGCATTTCGAAATTCCGGGAGCACCCGATGGCCGACAAAGACCGCGAATTCTATCGGACTCCCGTTGTCACAGCTACTCAGCACAGCGGGGCAGCAGACGAAGTGTGAAGGGTCCTGCCATTCAGCGTGATACACGATGAAAAGGGGAGCCCGCGTCTGCGGTCACACTCGCAATCGCTCTTCTTCAAAAGATAACACAGACACTCCACATTCCGGCTAAATTGATTCACGCTCTCTTCTGAAGACAAACCGTCGGAGCGGGCTTAGTATGTAGCCGTTGGATCGCCTTGATAACTAGATCGCGATTTCACGCCAGGATCAGGATGCAGTAAAAGTAGTCGCCTGCGCGATGGGCCGTAACGCTGGCAATTTGGCCGCACAATGCCGGTAGGGTGTTGCCACAACATTCGCGAGACAAACGCTAATCTCGTTGCCTGCTCAAGACCGTCTGCTTCGACCAAAACCTAATCGACTCCAACTGCTTTTGCATCAGGTTTTTAGTCCATCAATAAGGTTAAGGGGAACATAAAGAGTCTTGTCAGTTATTTTGGGCGCAAAAAACAAAATGGGGCGTCGGCAAATGAAGACGAACAGGATAGAACCCGGCGTAAGCGCGCGCCAAGAACGACCACAAGGCGGTGATGAAAGACAGACATGAAACGAAGTGACGCCGCAGCCGGGCGACGCGCACTCTGTTGAAACGTCAACATTTATCGATTGGCCACATCGCGCCTTCTTGGGAACGTATCCGCTTCCAGAAAAGAAACTTATCGTGAGTTGATACTGATGCGCTGTCGAGCTCGCGACCGACGGCCAATCATTGGTGGGAAAGGGCCGAGCACGGTGGTCTAAAGCCAGAGCAATTTGTAGCGCAGTAGACTTGTTGTTCATAGAACACAATCGAACGTCTCAGCAGCACTGTTGTGAAAATAAACGCCAAAGGCCCAGCCCCAAGCTTCGTCGAAAGGCGAGGGAATATTCTCATCATACAGTGACCAAGATTCGAAACAATGACGCCGGGTGCATTGATGACGAGTCGAATGAGTTGTACTCTCCCTATAAAGTGACATCCAGGCTATTGTTTGATCCATTGTGTTGTCTGCGCCAATCAAGCCGCACCCATACGGTCATCGTGGCGAGAAAAGCAACCATTGTTGGCGCCCACGTGTTTTTTTCTTGACGATCAAATCCCAATGAATTCGATACATCGCGAAATCACCGCTCGCTGACGTCAGGGGCGATGGGATCGAGACATTTTGATTTCCGGAACAGGTTAAGGTCCGGGCGCGCGCGTTGGTGCCAAAACTGGCGACCCAGGATTAGTGCGGGTAATTTGTAACGGCAATAAACAGTTGACTTGACTTAAGTGGCCTGGGTTGACCGTAAAACAACATTGTGCAGAAATTTGTGCTCAATCTGAGAACGCATCAGCGACGTGCAAGTCACCCTTGTGGTACGAAAACAGCTAAACAGCACCGTAAAAATGCCAAAAACATTCATTTATCCTGCCAAAGCATTTATATTAAGATAGTCAGACTGCGCGGTCGTGTAGCGTAGTTTACGAAGGTGCCGCCTCTACTTATACCCGATATAGGTGGCAATTGGGACGAACTGTCGCTCCACATCAAACGCTTCAGTATTTGACTGCAAATCTGCGGCGGGGCGAAGCGGAATCGCACCGACAATCTCATAAGCCGAGCACGCAAAATGATGGCGGCGTGTTATACCGTTTAGCGACAAACAGCAATGTTGTGGGTCGACCAAGAAGACCCAAACATGCACACAACGTAGTTCGCTTGCCAACACTTCAGCCAGTGAGAGGACTGTACCTTCCAGCTGTGTATATTTGATCGGAATTAGCTGTGTTGTGCAACAGGCGGGCGTTGGCATGAAATCGGAACTGCGACGTTTGAAGAGGAAAAGGCTCGTAAAACGGTCGCCCAGTTGCAGACGGATTTCATCGGCTATTTTAGAAAAGCTAACGACGCAGTAAAACTGTCGCTCTTAATTGCACCTCGCACACTTTTCGTACGACCCATGTAAACAAACAAAGCCAGACGCGGCGCGAAAAGGAAATGGAGCACGACTTTAAATTGACTGCCAGCGCGCGCTCAATTTTCACAAATTGCCGGCCAAGTGTTTCCAGTTAACTCCAAACCGCCCGCTCGGCCGTTTTTTAGGACTGTGTTTTATCGGCACTCGACGAAATGTCATCGTGCGACAAAGGTGGAAATGATTTGTGCGATTCGTGTGCGGTGGGGCTTTGGGTGTTTACCAAGTCTCGGACGTGCTTTCGTCGCTGCACATCCACTTGACTCGATTGAACCGAAAGTCGTGCCAATAACAATAGCTATAAACGCGCCCACATCTGCCCTAAGTTATCTGACTTCCAGTTAACTTATTCAATTGTTTCCTTTTCTCCCCACTTGAGTGCATAACGCAAAGTTTGAAGCTTCTGCACTAATGATAACAACGGCGATAGTGGAAAAGTTTGTAAAAAAGTATTCCCAAACTACAAGTTCCCTGGTAGTTCTGTTAAAGCCCACGTCCGTGCCTCGCGTTTATAATTCAATCATTTGTGTTTAAAAAATGTTGGATCGTTACGTGATATAGTATTATGCTGACTTGACACCTTGCAGTCCTGTCGGAAGGATTGTAAACAGGGCACTTCGCTGCGCACCGTTTGCACAGTGACTCACTTGTAAGGCTGCTATTTGCCAACAGGGGTGCGCGTTTAACCCGAACCGTCGCGGGCGATTTTCGGGTCTCAATTTAAGCTCGACGTTTCACAACAAGTT
>QXVZ01013209.1:0-15090 GCA_008931825.1 Phallusia fumigata | reverse complement strand
ATGGCAATTTCTGAAGCAAATGGAATCCAACCTTTGGTGCGACAACTTCGCTCATCAAACTCAAATGTTGTGACTTCTGTTATTCGGGCACTTCGACATTTGTGTGTTGGCATTGGTAAGCACCGCTTGATAATGTAGGATTGCCAAAAGATAACTTTAAGTCATTCTTTAATGTAGTGAATATTGATACAACATTGGAGGTCATGTCATTGAAAAAAAGGGGGTATTAGGCACTCTGACAGCCATGACCTATCTTTTGTGACTTTTTCTGTAAACATTCTAACAAAACATTTTGTTGATCATAAATCTGTCCATTTAACACTCTTCCTAAGATACAATCTGTAGTTTTGGTGCCTAACTTAACAGCTTTGGGTAACATATGGGTTATGACTACAGTCTATATGTATATGNTCATAAATCTGTCCATTTAACACTCTTCCTAAGATACAATCTGTAGTTTTGGTGCCTAACTTAACAGCTTTGGGTAACATATGGGTTATGACTACAGTCTATATGTATATGAGAGTCCTAGATTGAAATTCCTATGTTTCACATAAATAGCATAGAGTATTGATCGCGTTGTATGTTTGTGGTACAGGGTATGTGACGAACCCTGAGAACCAGGCAACTGTGGCTCAGTCTCGTGGCCTTAAGTTCCTTGTTGCACTTATGGCCCACTCGAGGGCAGAAACGATTCAAGTAGAATCTGCGATCACCCTCGGAGCAATTTCGCTTGGTAAGCTGTGTTTGTGGTAAGATTTTTATCACCAGTTTTACAACTCAAACTCCACAAACATATTTTGGGTGTAACACTTTACTTAATTTTATTCATTTAGGTGTGTTTCTATATTTTACCATTTCCTAAAATTACCAACTGCATATTTTATATCTGTTTGCAATGTTTTTAACTTACTTTTTTGAATGTTAGTCTGTTCAAACGTACATGATATTTTTACTGTTTTGTGGTCCAGGTAATTCTGAAAACATCACAAGCCTTAGGGAAAATCCTGACTTCAGTTTTCTTCACATGATAAGGTTGGGCCCAAATACATTTCCTTTGCTGCGTACAAAATCGCAACCTAATGATTGAACTTTTTTAGATTGCTCTATTCTAGCAATGATAAAGTGAAAATTCTTGCTGGAAATGCCCTTGCTATGTTTTCTTTCAATTCTGTTCCACAACAGAAGGAAATAGCTGAGTGTGGAGGTGTAAGATGGAATAACTTCACTCCTTTTCTTAAATCGGATGATGATTTGGCAGCAATTAATGCTGCTTTTCAGGTTCTTTTTATTTCCTAGTATTTTTTAAATAAATAAAGAGTGTTTATTTACAAAAGCATAATTGTCTTTGATTGAACTGTGTAGGTATAGAATGAAACTAAATCCGAACAACAAACTGTGTTCCCCTTGATAAAAGAACAACAATATCTTTTAAAACCATTCCCAAGTTATAATGGGCATTGCTGGGGCATTTTGGATAACCAGGCTGAAACCGTATTTGAATAAATTGTTGCTGTTAGACACATCTTTATCAGACAACCGACTGATAAAGAAGTTCAAAATTACAAATATAATTTGTTTTCAAACTAGGTGGTAGTTTTATCCCGAATCATTCCAGATGAGGAGCCGGCATTTTCCTCAGCAGAGGGAATAAAAACAATCGTTGATCGACTTTCGAGATCTAAAAATGATGATGTCCGAGCTTTGGCATCTGATTGCATTGCAAGATTGGCACACACAAGAGCTGGTGAATTTCTGTTTTATTCATTTTTTAATTCATAGTAGCTGCTTTGATAAATAAAAATTAAAATATGAGTACAAGTTTAAAAAAGTCATAAGGTCTAAGAACTAAATTACATCATGGCGATTATGTCTTAGGTGTTCCTTCTGCAATGGTGTCGATCAATGCTGTAGAGGAGTTATGTAAACTGTTACAACTTCCAAATGACCAGGTATTAACAAAATGGTTGTGTTTGTTATCTTAACGGAAACTTTTTACACTTAAAAAAGCCAAACACTATAATTATGGGTCCCCTTCCATGAAGGGGACACATATTGGTTTTACTCTGTTTTTTTTTTTNTCCATTTAACACTCTTCCTAGATACAATCTGTAGTTTTGGTGCCTAACTTAACAGCTTTGGGTAACATTGGGTTATGACTACAGTCTATATGTATATGAGAGTCCTAGATTGAAATTCCTATGTTTCACATAAATAGCATAGAGTATTGATCGCGTTGTGTGTTTGTGGTACAGGGTATGTGACAAACCCCGAGAACCAGGCAACTGTGGCTCAGTCTCGTGGCCTTAAGTTCCTTGTTGCACTTATGGCCCACTCGAGGGCAGAAACGATTCAAGTAGAATCTGCGATCACCCTCGGAGCAATCTCGCTTGGTAAGCTGTGTTTGTGGTAAGATTTTTATCACCAGTTTTACAACTCCAACTCCACAAACATATTTTTTGTGTAAAACTTTACTTAATTTTGTTTTATTCAATAAATTTGTGTTCCTATTTTTTACAATTTCCGAAAATTACCAACTGGACATGTTATATCTGTTGTTTTTAACTTACTGCTCTTTTTTAAAGGGTACATAGTCTGTTCAAACGTGCATTGTATTTTTATTACTGTTTTGTGGTCCAGGTAATTCTGAAAACATCACAAGCCTTAGGGAAAATCCTGACTTCAGTTTTCTTCACATGATAAGGTTGGGCCCAAATACATTTCCTTTGCTGCATACAAAATCGCAACCTAACGATTGAACTTTTTTAGATTGCTCTATTCTAGCAATGATAAAGTGAAAATTCTTGCTGGAAATGCCCTCGCTATGTTTTCTTTCAATTCTGTTCCACAACAGAAGGAAATAGCTGAGTGTGGAGGTGTAAGATGGAATAACTTCACTCCTTTTCTTAAATCGGATGATGATTTGGCAGCAATTAATGCTGCTTTTCAGGTTCATTTTATTTCCTAGCCTTTTTTTTAATAATTAAAGAGTATTTTTATGTAGGAGCATTTTTTAAGGTTCGTTCTTTTAATGAACTGTGTAGGGACAGAATGAAACAAATACCAAACAACAAACTGTGTTCCCCTTGATAAAAGAACAACCATATCTTTAAAAACCATTCCAAAGTTATAATGGGCATTGCTGGGGCATTTTGGATAACCAGGCTGAAACCGTATTTGAATAGATTGTTGCTGTTAGACACAACATCTTTATCAGACAACCGACTGATACAGAAGTTCAAAATTACAAATTGAATTTGTTTTCAAACTAGGTGGTAGTTTTATCCCGAATCATTCCAGATGAGGAGCCGGCGTTTTCCTCAGCAGAGGGAATAAAAACAATCGTTGATCGACTTTCGAGATCTAAAAATGATGATGTCCGAGCTTTGGCATCTGATTGCATTGCAAGATTGGCACACACAAGAGCTGGTGAAATTTTGTTTTATTCATTTTTTAATTCATAGTAGCTGCTTTGATAGTTGAGTGGTTAGTACTCCATTCATGTTACATTGAGTTATGGAAACACAAGCCCACAAAATAAACCAAATTATCATAGCATGTTTAAAGATCTGTTGTCATTCTCAAGGTGAAGTTAAAATATCAGCGCAACATACAAAAATGTAAAATATGAGTACAAGTTGAAAAAAGTCACAAGGTGTATACCATGACAGAACTAAATTATATCATGGCGATTATGATTTAGGTGTTCCTTCTGCAATGGTGTCGATCAATGCTGTAGAGGAGTTATGCAAATTGTTACAACTTCCAAATGACCAGGTATTAACAAAACGATGGTGTTTATTATCTTAATGGAAACTTTTTACACTTTCAAAAAGCCTAATACTATAATTGACTAATGCTGCCGGATATATTTAATGATAAACAAATTGGTCTTCCAGAAAGTTTATTATTCTGTAATTTGATTTTGTGCAAACTTTTAATTTCAGGTGCGCGGTTCTGCATCCATAGCACTTGGATATCTGAGTTTTGATCACACAGCTGAACGTCAAATGCTCCACATTTGCCGTAGTGAACCATGCTTGGTACATGTTGTTAAATATTACACAAAAAACTACAAGTTATCTCCAGAATTCCTTGAGGCATGGAAGCATTGTTTGAGAGTGGGCTTGCCTGGTGGAGTGTAAGTTCCGTTATTCCTGTTGGAAAGTTTTGATGACAGAGTTTTGTGTCTGTTACAAAACTGATGGTTTTGATGTTTGATCAAATTTTTAAATCTTGCCCAAGTTTATACATTTATTACACAACAATTTTGTCAAGCTGTACCTTTTTTGTGAAAAGTTAAAGTAGACTTACATTTGAGCTAAATTAATAACCAAATAAACAAAATGTAATAAAATGATTGTAAGCTATTACCTAACAGACAAACAATAACCAGCTAATACCTTCCAAATTTTAGCACCAATCTGTTTGTTTATTACTTCTGTTGCATCTATTGTTATTGTGGGTATGTGTGTAGAGCAAAGGAAAGCAAGTCAGATTTTCTTCAAGCTTTGACACAAAGCATCTCTGATGCTTTCATGAAACCTCCTAAAGAGCTCTCAGCATCGCTTCAAACCTTAACTGAAGATGCAGGAGGATCAAGATCACAGAGTCATCCACATAGGTATGTGAGCCGTAATTTCTAAAAAAATAGATGATAAATGACTTGATTCTGGCTGTTGGAAGTGAATTTGCCCTAAAATAATGGAGGCTGTTTAACTTTCTTTGACAAATAACTTTGTATGGTTTGTTACTTGGCAGTGACTGCTTTTGTTGAGTTTTGTTGACAATTTTTTAACATCAAGAGGGACATTATTTTTTTGTTATGATCATTTTTTTAATGTGTTTACTCTTAAAACAGTTCCAGGGCTTCACAACTCCTTGCAACTATTCATGATGACATGTCACAGCTTCATGCCCGTTCAACCCATTCCTCAAGACTCACTAGGAATTCAAGAAGAACAAATTCGATACTTGGGGTGAAACAACATCTCAATGGGAAGCAGAGCATTTCTTCCATGTCTCAGGACATTGGACCAAGCATCAGCCAAGCTTCTTAAATATTTGTTTTGTTTGTAGCTTTTAATCCATTTTGTATTTATTTCTGATCATTTATTTTAGGTATTAATTGATTCATGCCTAAAAAATTGTGTTTTTATACATCAGTTTATTCTTATTATTTACATCACGTTTTGTACGTAACCCTTTAGTTTGTTTGCCAAATGAAGGGCCAAACTAACTTTACTACCTTTTTGTTGTTCTGTGCTTCGATCATGGTGGTCACCTCACTGTATTGCACTGATTTGCACTGTCGATTGTCAATAAAGTGTTACCTTTGTAATAATGTGTAATTGATGGATCCGAAACTTTTAAAAGACTAAAACGAAGCAAAAAAACCACTGCAAAGCAGTAAAATGCCATCAGTGTGAAGTTTTGTAATTATTGCTTTCTATAAAAAGCGTTGATAAGATTTTCTAGGTAAAAAAATTGGAAATAAAATGTTGAAAAAAACGTTTGATGATAAACGATTTCTATTTTAGGCGCAGACAATTCGCCCACGTGACCCATGTGCAAATTTGTTGGAAATGTAAACAAGAGTAAAAATATGTTTGGTCAATAGCTGTGCAAGTTTCAAGGTTAAATAACAAATGTGCAAGGTTACATAACCTACAAACCATGTACTATGATCTGTATGTTAAGCGCAAAAAGGCGAAATTTGTGGATCTATGTTAAAATGCTTAAATGTTGTACTTGCGTATTGCAACGCTCCAGCGATTGATACATGCATTAACTATGTGATTTTTTGCACAATTCAATTTAGAACGTTTGTTTAGGATACAACTATGGCTTTGAACATTTGCTTGTTTATATTTGCTGCGTCATGCGTTGAGTTTGGACATGCGGATGCCATCAGCGCAATCACAATGGAAAAGGTTGGAAATGTTTATCACAGATAATCAGCAACTTGGGAATAAAACTGTTTTGCTACAGACAGATATCCTAATTAGTGCAGGTGTAAAGTTGTTACTTTGTGCCAGCATGCCCAAGTGTTTAATTTATGCATGCTGGTACATCAGGCATGCGATGAAACAAACAAATTTCGACATAAAATGTTACTTATTGTGTCGCTATGTTTTATTTCACCAAGCGAAAAAGACTCAATTCAACCAACTTTTTGATAATTTTTGTTTATCACAGATTGTTGTATACTGCAACATACATGCTATACTTTGTAATCTTAACCAGTAAATAGATGTAATATTATTTCAGAACACTGGTTTATCAGACAGACCCAACTTTGTGATCTTGTTTGCTGATGATATTGGTTGGGGGGATTTTGGTGCAAACTGGAATCCTAACAAAGATGTTACTCCAAATCTCAACAAAATGGCTGAAGAAGGATTAAGGTGGAACAAACTATGTCTATTTAATTTACAAATTTGTAGGCCAGTGTTTTGACCACGCAGATGATTTACTGCTACTAGTCTGAAGCATTCTGTTTGTTTGCTGGATTTAAAAGCAGAAAAGTTTAAACTGTAATTAAGACAATAAAGTTACAAATACAAAGCATTTGCTTTATTTTTTGCCACTTTTTTGCCTAGACATTGTTTGACACTTTTAGTATTTTTTGTCATCACAAACTTTTAGACTGACAAATTTTCATGCTGGTGCATCAGTTTGTACTCCATCAAGAGCATCATTGCTTACTGGGAGAATTGGTCTTAGAACTGGAGTTGTCAGTAACTTTGAACCCGATTCAATAGGTGGGCTGCCTTTAAACGAAACAATTGTTGCAGAAGTGCTGAAAGAAAATGGCTACAATACTGGGATGATAGGTAACCTTATAGCAGTTTATGTGAATGTTGTTAATCTCACCAAGATGGCCTAGTGGTTTGTGCCTTGTGCTCGCAAGATTGTAGGTTCTAATCCTGTCTTGGTCGCTTGTGTTTTCCTGAGCAAGAAACTTAATCGGGAATGCTCCAACCCAGTGGACCCAATGGGTTGGCACAAATTGAAGTCACCAACATCAAAAAATCACATAAAAATTATCCAACTGCAATGAGGCAGGAAACTTGACAGTGGACTTATTGCGAGCATATTGCATTCAGGCATTGTTCCAGCGCGGAGGACAAAAATTAGACAAATAAGTGGCTTTTTCATTTAAAATGCTATGACTAGGTGGTTATTGTAATTAAAAGATCACTGAAAATATGTGAGCATAAATGGCATGTAGGCATTGCAGTGACTTATTGAAAGAAATTTTTCTTTGATGTTTTCTGTTTCCATGTGTATAGCTTGTAAAGTGTATTTTTGCCTCTGTAAGGTTTGGAGGCTTGCTTGAAAACTATTTTAGGCAATCAGCTTAATCTTTGTCAGGCAAATGGCATCTTGGAATGACGCACAAGTTTCACCCCAGTTCACGAGGGTTTGATTTTTACTATGGACTCCCTTACAGTAATGACATGGGATGTGTGGATGTACCAACTTACAACAAACCGCCAAGCACAGAATGTCCCAAAAAACCCAGTGATAATGATACCGATGTTGGTAAGTTGTTAACAATGCAAAAGTGTAGTAAATTCAAACAAATAACGCCCATATGTTGCATAAACAAGTTTTGTTTTTGTGAAAGGTGATCTTGTTTAAGCCAAAACAAAAATATTCTAATGTCATATGCATAAACAATTTTGTGGTAACAGTTTTTTGTCAACTAAGATTTTTATTCAAAGTTGAAGACATCACAAAAATGTAAAAGCTACAGCAGTTGATAGATTTTTGACAGTTGTTAGATACAAATAAACAAATTTAGCTCCAATAAAACAACAACTTAATATTATTGTGTTTGATTTGAAAAACTTTGTCTTATTAACCTTTACAGTAGTGGTTTAAACTTTCTTGTCTGATGCAAGTCAAATTTCAGAGGGTGGTCGCAACACAGCTCTGCCGTTGTATGAGAACTATGACATTGTGGAACAACCTGCAAATTTAATAGAGTTGGGAGATCATTATGCAGAGAAAGCACAGGGTTTCATTGATTCAGCTGTCAAATCTGGAAAACCTTTTCTTCTCTACATTGCTTTTGCTCATATGCATTGTCCACATGCGCATGCCCCAAGGTAAAGCTTGCAACATATTTTCTGTGCAATAAAGAGAAGTGGTGTATGGTCTTCATTTTTATTAACACCGAAAATAACTTTACATTAACAAGTAAGTTAACAAATATGTTCTTGTTTGCTAATAGCTTTTATATTACTTTTGGAAAATTGGTTTGTGAAAAAAAACACTGGGGTTAACTGTATTGCAATAATAATATTTTAAGAACTTGTTTTCTATTACAATCATATGAAGCATTTAGTTTCATTTAAAATAAACATTAAAATCAATACTGTCACTATATTTGTTGCATTGTTGGGTACTGGTGTTTCATTGTTATTGTTTTCTTTGAAACAGGTTTACAAACTCCACCGATGTGAAAACAGTTTATGCTGACACACTTCATGAAATGGACGATGTGATTGGTCGGGTGATTAAAACATTAAAGACAAATGGAGTTTATGACAACACAATGACTTTGTTTACTGGTGACAATGGTCCATGGAGTGCCAAATGTGAATACAGGTCAGGAATCTTCTGCAAGGAAGCTTTTTTTACCCTGCAGGTGTGGCTGTGCACTTTTTGCAATGTTTGACCAATTAAAATGATTATTTTACAGCTGGTAGATACGGTCATGGAGATATGTCAGCTGTTTTGTGTGACCCCATAGCCAGTGGTTATATCCGCAAACCCAAAATAGTAAAACGTTTTAAATAGTGATAGCACAGACATGTCTTACTGTGCCAAGCAATCAACATGGCAGTTGAATAGTTTCATAAATCTATGCACAGTATTGACATCAGGAATGTTATTTTGTCTTTGCTTGTTATTGCAAAACAATGGGTTTTGCAGCACAAACATTTACTCATCAGTAATTTCTTTTTGTCCCTGTCAAACAGCCTACTAGACCACTGTAAATGTTGTTTCCTGTATTGGGTGGGCTAACTATACAACCAGTTTATCCTGTGCAAAGTATAGTTGGTCAGTGGCAAATTACTGACACCAGTAATTAACTAATGCAGCATAAAGTCCAGTTAAAAAATGTATTTTGATACCAGCAGCTGTCATACATACATCGCCATGTGGTTCAGTTCGATGTTCATCTGCTGTGTCTGGTAAAATAAACCCTTATTATTTGATTGCATATTGCATTGGACATGTACATTGTGTGGTTGACAAATTGGTTTGAAGCCAACTTGTTTGCTCATGTGATTTGTGGTTTGTTAGGTGTACTGGTATATAAAACACTGTGTTGTTTGAACAGCAATTCAGTCATAAGTATCAATTGGTCAACATCACATGTTGCTTAAATCCTAAGTTAGAAATAGGTTTTTAGACGAANGGTCAACATCACATGTTGCTTAAATCCTAAGTTAGAAATAGGTTTTTAGACGAAAGATAAAGCCATCTAAGTTTGTTGTGTGTGAATTTTGAAAAACCAATATATGTCCTCAGAAAAACACAATACAAATATATTTGCAGTGGAAGCCAAGGTCCATTTCTGGGCTCATGGCTCTACAACACATACGGAGGTGGAACAACGGCAAAGTGTTCAACATGGGAAGCAGGTCATCGGGAACCAACTGTCCTTACATGGCCCAATGTTGTTTCACCCAACACCACTAGTGATGCCTTGACTTCAGCATTGGATGTATTTCCGACCATTCTGTCTGCTGCTGGGGCCAAACTTCCAATGTTTAGAAAATATGATGGCATCGACTTGAATGATTTTCTCATGGGAATAACTACCACTGCACATCATGTGAGTTTTGCTGAAAATGATTTGTTACCAAAAAACTATACAACTTAATTTAAATAATTTGAGATAAAAAGTAATGAATCTGTTTGGTTGTGGAGTTATAAGTATCCAGTTAAATTTTTTGCCAATTCTTGTTTGTTTTTGGTTTGGATTATATCAGGTATTTGTGAATTTATAGCTGTAAACATTCCTATTTAAATAAAACCTATCCATAGAGTCAATATTTTTATTGATGAAACACTGATCCTTTTCTATTATAATTCACCATTGCCAAACCATACCACTTTTTTTCGTTACAGGTTTTGTTTCACCCAAACAGCTTTGACACTGGAGTGACAGGACATATTGACACAATACGAATGGGTCAGTATAAGGTTTACTGGAAGACTGGGGGTACTTGGCCAGATTGTGCAGGAAAACTTGCACCCCTGGTTGTACACGACCCTCCGATAGTGTTTGACCTCGAGAAAGATCCAGCTGAAAGTGTTTTGCTGACTGAAAAGACAAACCCTGATCTACCACAGGTTAGAAGTGATGAAATGTGTAAAATGGCTCATTGTATAAGCATAATATGTTGAATTTTTGCAAATTATCGAAAATTAAACTATTACTGCAGAAATTTTATGTTTTGTTTGTATGCGGTATTGCTTTCTTTTAGATTTAAGACCAAACTGTGTTTGAAAGTTACCTTTGGGATGTAGAAATCGTTTTCAGACAAGGCGATCCACTTAAAACACCAAACTTATAAAGCCACTTTTGGTTGTATTTAAATCCCCAAAAATTATTTTCTCAGCTGATTACAGGGCTGAATGCAAACTAAGCCAGTTTCTTGTTTATATCTTGCAGATAATATTTAATGCGATTGCTCTCCGTGAGATGTTTCTTGAAGATGTAATGTCCGATAATACTTCAACTACAGATTATTCAAGTNATGTTCATTGTGTGGTTGACAAATTGGTTTGAAGCCAACTTGTTTGCTCATGTGATTTGTGGTTTGTTAGGTGTACTGGTATATAAAACACTGTGTTGTTTGAACAGCAATTCAGTCATAAGTATCCATTGGTCAACATCACATTCTGCTTAAATCCAAAGTTAGAATAGGTTTTTAGACGAAGGATAAAGCCATTTAAGTTTATTGTCTGTCAATTATGTTTGCAGTGGAAGCCAAGGTCCATTTCTGGGCTCATGGCTCTACAACACATACGGAGGTGGAACAACAGCAAAGTGTTCAACATGGGAAGCAGGTCATCGGGAACCAACTGTCCTCACATGGCCCAATGTTGTTGCACCCAATACCACTAGTGATACCTTGACTTCAGCATTGGATGTATTTCCGACCATTCTGTCTGCTGCTGGAGCCAAACTTCCAATGTTTAGAAAATATGATGGCATCGACTTGAATGATTTTCTCAGGGGAATGACTACCACTGCACATCATGTGAGTTTTGCTAAAAATGATTTGTTACCAAAAAAACTATTAAACACAACTTAATTTAAATAATTTTGGACAAAAACTAATGAATCTGTTTGGTTCTAGAGTTATAAGTATCCAGTTGCATTTTTTGCCAATATTTGTTTGTTTTTAGTTTGGATCATACCAAGTATTTGCGAATTTATGGCTGTGAACAAATAAAGCCTATCCATAGAGTCAATTTTTTTCATTGATGAAACACTGATCTTTTTACATTATAAATCACCATTGCCTAACCGTACCACTTTGTTCGTTACAGGTGTTGTTTCACCCAAACAGCTTTGACACTGGAGTGACAGGACATATTGACACAATACGGATGGGTCAGTATAAGGTTTACTGGAAGACTGGAGGTACTTGGCCAGACTGTGCAGGAAAACTTGCACCTCTGGTTGTACATGACCCTCCGATAGTGTTTGACCTCGAGAAAGATCCAGCTGAAAGTGTTTTGCTGACTGAAAAGACAAACCCTGATCTACCACAGGTTAGAAGTGATGATATGTCTAAAATGGCTTACTGTATAAAATAAACATGTGGAATTTTTGCAAATTATCGAAAATTAAACTATTACTGCTGAAGTTATTTGTATTGTTTGTATGTGGCATTGTTTTCCTTTAGATTTAAGACCAAACTGTGTTTGAAAGTTAACTTTGGGATGTAAAAGCTGTTTTCAGACAATGTGACCCACTTAAAACACCAAAACTATAGAGCCACTTTTAGTTGTTGTATATTTAATTCCCCAAAATTATTTTTTCAGCTGTTTACAGGGCTGAATGCAAACTAAGCCAGTTTATTATCTTGCAGATAATATTTAATGCGATTGCTCTTCGTGAGATGTTTCTTGAAGATGTAATGTCAGATAATACTTCAACTACAGATTATTCAAGTNTAAGCCAGTTTATTATCTTGCAGATAATATTTAATGCGATTGCTCTTCGTGAGATGTTTCTTGAAGATGTAATGTCAGATAATACTTCAACTACAGATTATTCAAGTTCTTCTTCAGCTTTGCCCTGTTGTGACCCGTCTCAGTTTTACTGCAAATGCAAAAAAGATAAAATTCTGTGGTCCCCTTTAGATTAGAAGTTTTTATAAGAAACATTAGATATTCACCATCAGTTTATTTACCAAAGCTTAATGCTTGGTGTTCGATGTGCACTTTCACGCATACATGTAGATTAATTGAGCCAACTGAAGACCACTGTTATGTGGATGTTTCATAGCCATGATGTTGTCATCTATATTTTTGTACATTCATAATAATCTTCACTGTAATGCTTCACAACTTAAAAGTAGTTTTGATGTTGTCAACAAAAATTTCTTTCTATGTAATTGTCTTACGCATGATTGATAGTGACTTTGAAATTTCCTGATTTAGATAAATTAAAATATCACTTTTTCTTTCCCATTCACCGTATTTCATGTGTCTGGTTGTGTTGTATGTTCTGATAACTAAAAAACTGTGCAGTGATGAATAGTCGTCATGTATGCACAAAACTGTTTTATTTTTTATTATTTTTATCAAATGCATTCATAGAAATCAGTTTATTTGCATTGTAATCAATTAATACTGATCTGTTTTTGATTGATGCCTGTTTTTAAACTGGTTGTGTTTTTTCTATGCAGATCTGTTATTTACTTTTGTTTTGTGAAATTCAGTTACAAATGATCCACACATGCTCTACAACCTCATGTCATGTTTTTGTTTTAATGCAGTGTCCACATTAGTAAGTGTATTAGACTACCTGAATATCAACATTAATGAAGATCAACATCATTCTTCTTGTGGCATTCTTGACTGCTTGCTCCAATGGATCCAATGACAAAACATCCACATTTCAAAAGGTAAACATAACATATCATTAGGTTATGTTTAAATCCTGCCTTAAAGTTTCAAATACTTCCTCGTCTGTGCACTAAAAAGCTGAGGTTACTAGGAGACACATTGTAAAACGATGTAGTGAGAAAATCCTTCTTATAATGTTAAAAGACAATGTGGTAAAAGCCATTCTTCTAGATTGTTTAATTAGTTTCATTACTTGTCAATGTGGCAGGGATCAAAATATTCGCTTGGTTTTAATAAATGAATATCCTTTAGTTTTAAGTATTTTTTACATTCATAGTATGGTTTGAATTGTTTTAGAATTCTGTGGCTACAGACAGACCCAACTTTGTGATCTTGTTTGCTGATGATATTGGTTGGGGGGATTTCGGTGCCAACTGGAATCCTAATAAAGATGTTACTCCAAATCTCAACAAAATGGCCGAAGAGGGTCTGAGGTATGAATTTAACATTGGTGAAAATTGGTCTTCTAACCTATTTGGATATGTCAGCTGGTAGTCACAGACACTGTTTGTGTGCCTTCACCATAGTGCACAATGTTTGGTTGTGCATGATACGCAGTGCAGTTTATTTGGTCAAACTAATATCAGCTATTTCACGCAACTCATGCAAAAACATGGACCTTGCTTGGTTGCTAGAGAGACCTCCTCAGATGGGCTGCTGTCATGGTTTTAAATTCCTCTGCAGACTGGATGTTGCCAGCAAATCTGCCTCACTCGTCACTGTTTTAATGTGACAAAGTATTGGTCAATTTCTATTAAAGTTTGGCTGAGCACCAAGCATAAATATTTATGCTCCACCGAGCACCAGCTTAGTTCATTCCATCATTAAATTATGCATTGCTTTTTGCTGGTTTGACATCCACTAATTGCATGAACAAAAATTTGTTTTTCCAGTAATTCAATAAATTCCTGAACAAATTCCTGTTTTTTCCAGGTTAACAGATTTCCATGCGGGATCATCAGTGTGTACGCCATCACGAGCTGCTTTGCTGACTGGAAGACTTGGTCTTCGAACTGGAGTGATTGAAAACTTTAAGCAAAAGTCTGTTGGAGGACTTCCAGTAAATGAAACCACCATAGCTGAAGTTCTAAAAGATAATGGATATTATACTGGAATGATAGGCAAGTGGTTGACATTGTACTTTTTGAAAGAACATTCTTGTTTTTATTGTTATGTTGCTATGATTTTTTGGGGGTGGAATATACCGCCTGTGTAGTATTGTTTGTTAGAATAACGGTTGCCTTCTTGCAACTTTAAAAGCTACAATTATAGATTTTTAGCGAAGTTTTTTGGTTTAAATAAATAATTGCAGCTGTAAAATTTGATTTAAAAAATATATAACTTGTATAAGCAATGTAAATCATCAACTTTTTAGGTTTACTAATTTAAAAAAAAACATTTTTGACATGTGCTATATTTTTGATATGACTTAGGTAAATGGCATTTGGGAATGACCCATGATTTTCACCCAAGCTCAAGAGGTTTTGATTATTACTATGGACTTCCATATAGCAATGACATGGGGTGTGTGGATGTACCAACTTATAACAGACCGGAATGTAAACAATGCCCAACAGAAGTTTTAACCCAGAAAGCAACAGATGATAGAGCAGAACCTGTAGGTATGTCAAACAAAAACATTATTATGCACTCATAGGCGTCGATTTTTTAATGTTTTGTAAAACATTAGGGGTGACAGTTGGTTTTAAAAACATGCAGCAGCAATTCTGCCACAAAGCATGTTGACGTAATGAGATGCATGTGGAAACGCGAAAACTCATTAAATGCAGCTGTTCTGCAAGGTAAATGACGCGAATTCCACTTTTTTTACCGACAAACGTGTCCAACAGCAAGAGTCTGCATTATCCCAACACACGTGACAGCTACTATAACACTTCCTTGGTAGGTTATTTACTACAA
>QXVZ01013202.1:0-11252 GCA_008931825.1 Phallusia fumigata | reverse complement strand
TTTATCTATTCGCGTACTAGGGAGGCTATTGTGTCTGGAGAGTTCTACGACAACGTTGTATACCGGTATTAAATCGTGCAACGAACGTACAACTGCGGGTGTTTACGAACCAATAGAAACCGCAGTGTCCCGGATGTCACATGATATTAATTTGGTCGAAAGTTCAGCTTTTCTGACTTAACACTTCAATAGATTTCTCGATACGAACATGTTTACACCACTTTTACAACAACGATCGAACTCTGTCGTGTGAATGCTATAAAATATTTAATAGAAGCGTGTTCAATTTGCCTCCAACATGCATTTTGAACTAAGCCTCCGTCACTGCACAACAAAACAACACGCACAAGCTTTAAGCTGGACGCCAACCATAAGCCATAGTTTCTAAAACTGTACGCTTCTGAATAACCTGGCAACTCAAAGTGAGATCATTCAGACGCGGCCGTAAGCGAAGCGAAAAAAACCACACATCCGGGATACCAACCGTTTATAGGAAGAAAGCTCGTGACATTTAAGTGTTTTGCGTGAACAAATGTGCACATAACTTTCGTAAACAAAACGAGTCATAAAAATTACATCGCTACAACTTATTCCAAACTATCACAGACCACCGTTCAACCAGTTATTTAGACCTATTATCCCAAAGCGCGATGACCTTATTTTCAGCACTGACAGGAATCATCTAGCAAGCAAGTTAAACATTGAAAGCGGAAAGTGATATTGTTGCGTTTCCATTCCATCATCGGACGTCGAGAACTTTGGCGGAACTTTAGTTAAACTTTAAACCAGACATTCAACACGTCAGCGACTTGTTGTTTGTACACGAGCTAACCAAACATTTGCAAAGTTGGGTCGGATTTCAGTCTTACACCAAGAAGCATATTGTTTGTATATATTACAGTAATGGTTTGGGCGAAGTAAATCGTGTTTGTAGCTTCGCCTCAACAAAGCAACATATTTATCCCGAAACCGCTCACTGTGATCATCATTAAGCACAGCGAACCATACCAATAAAACTTTGTGTTAAACAGCGAATAAACGCACTTTAAGGTTTTGATCAATTCATGCCTTTATAGCTAAGGTTTTAACTGATTTCGTGCGTTATCCGACAGATACCGAAATTGAACGACCTGCCAAATCTTTTTTTTGTGGCCGCTTTGGTACAAAACAAACTACTGTTAAACCTTTGTTTGGATTTGGTTTCCT
Source organism: Phallusia fumigata (assembly GCA_008931825.1). Lineage (NCBI taxonomy): Eukaryota > Metazoa > Chordata > Ascidiacea > Phlebobranchia > Ascidiidae > Phallusia > Phallusia fumigata. The sequence goes on along the minus strand of QXVZ01013202.1, from coordinate 10,046 downwards.
GAAAGCCAAGTGAGTTGGAACGGCTGATGCGAAGCTTTGTGGTCAGGTTGTCGTTTTGTCGAACAGCGTAAATATTTACTGGCATCTGCATGTTTGTAATGAAACAGTATTAACTAAAAAACGTGTCATGAGTTGACAAATTTATGTTGATTTTATGTTTCTATTCACAACTTCCATTAAACACATTCCTTAACTTCACAATTATGTAAAATAACTATTCCTTCTGATGCACACCAGGCCCGCTACAGGAAATAATTGTGGTAAAATATAAAAAATGCTTATACTATCCGATACATAGCAATTTGACAAAAGTATTTACATCTTTCAACTTCCAGTTGCCAAACAAACAGATTCATAGTGCAAATTGGCTTTAGACGCAAAGCTTAAATTATTTGCATACGAATGAAACTGAAAATTTTACAGATATACGTTTATTGTTAGCTGTGCAGGTTGTGTTAATCTGCAATATGCGTAAGAAGGTAAAATAGTGGCGATCTAAATTCGACGACGTTCTGACGCAGTTAACCCACTTGTATTTACGTCCCAAACATGCGATTTTGTGGCAAGATTTGAGTCTGAATGCGACTAACAGTGTGTTGGTATTTGACAAGCAGGATTGTTTTAATTTACGAACATGAATGCCTACAAAGCATTTGCACGTAGGCAACATAACCTGGATACGTCAGAAGGATATACAGGATAGAAATGTGTGTGCTGTAAACCGCAATACACAACAAAAGTATCTGCCGATTTATGTTTATCAAACAACTGTAATAAACACATTGCCTTGTGCAAATTAGTTTGCAAACCCGCTACAAAGATAAGACAAATCGTTTGAACCATGCTGTTTTCGAACCCTGGTTATCTATCATACTTTTAAAATACACCAGCGTTGTCAAGTGGAACGCTTAAGTTGACGTATCACATACACAGCAGTTAGCGTAGCTATTTTAGAATATATGATCGTTCCAATCACCAATGCTACTGACAGTGTGATCTTCGCATGCATGTGGTAACGTTAGCAGGATAAGCATGTTGTGTGCAGATATTGGCGCCAAGATAAGGGATCCAATACTTAACTTAGGATCATTTCGCAAGCTTTACAGACTTCTTGCAAATCAAACATATACATGTATTTCATCCAGTTTTTACAAAATCACATTGTTACAACTTCATGTACTCACAACAAGTTGCAATTGAAACTAGGCCACATTCAACAAAAGGTATTTCTAACAGATTGAAGTTTATTAATTGATCTAACATTTGTTGACAGCTGAACCAATAAACCGAAACTAGCCAAATACTAATGGATTCTTTCTTACACTAGCTTCTGCTATTAATACTAGCTTACCAAAGAAGAATCTAATAAGGATATATTACCACTCACGTTATAACAAGTACTTACATATTTTTAAATTAATTATATCGCCTCTAGCATTTGATTGGGCTATATTATACATATCTATCTCACAAAGAACTAAAAGCGGAACTATACATGCCTAAAATCGAACGAGCGGTTCAGTGAACCGAGGCAAACACAAAAGATCAACAGTCGTTTTCCTGACGCAAGTTATAGCCTCGTTTCAAAAGCTACGGAACTTCAGCAAATTTGCATTAGGCATCAACCAAAAACCTTTGGCGGTTTTATGTTTTGTAAATCTTGAACTTTTTAAAATCTTGAACACTTTTTTAAGTCAGCGACCTCTGTCGCAACCGTAGTCGTTTGTAAACGAGATATTCAAAGCCCCTTTTTAAAAAAGTAGCTAATATCCACACTTACATTGCAGAGTACGTTTGCTGTTGTACTTTTTGGTAACGGTTTAGAGAAAAACAAATTTTTATCCTCAAACCACATTGTTATCATACTAAGCACAGCGAATTGACAAGTAGCAACACTGCAAAGCACAAGTTATGTACTGTTTTCACAAACTCTTGACACAAAATCTGTCCCACAAGGGCAAATTACATGATTCGACCTGATCTCGTGAGTTTAAAGAACGGAACCCAAACTCAAAACGAACCATACGCCAACTTATCTGTTTTCTATCTGCACTGTAGAATGCGTCTACACAAAGTACGCGTTTGTCAAAAGAACGCGTGGTTTGCGGTGGGTTTTCTAGCACCCGGGAATGTTGAAACGCCCCACGACAAAGTATTGGCGTCGATTTTGAATGCTCAAAAATATTGAATAAAACAAGCGTGTTAAGTTTGCCTCCAACATGCATTTTGAACTAAACCTCCGTCATTGCACAACAAAATAACACGCACAAGCTTTAAGCTGGACGCCAACCATAAGCCATATAGTTCCTAAAACTGTTCGCATCTGAATAACGTGGCGACCCAAAGTCAATAGGCGAAGGAGATCATTCAGGCGCGAAACGAAAAACCCCACTGGCACATCCGGGACACAAACCGTTTATAGCAAGAAAACTTGTGACATTTGAGTGTTTTGCGTGAACAAATGTGCACAAAACTTTCGTAAACGAAACGAGTCATAAAAATTACATCGCTACAACCTATTCCGAACTATTACAGACCTCCGTTTAACCAGTTATTTATCTATTATCCCCAAGCGCGGTGGCCTTATTTTCAGCACTGACAGGAAGCATCAAGCAAGCAAGTTAAACATTTACTGCAAAGCACAAGTTATGTACTGTTTTCACAAACTCAACTCTGTCCCACAAGGGCAAATTACATGATTCGACCTGATCTCGTGACTTTAAAGAAAGGAACCCAAACTCAAAACGAACTGAACGCCAACGTATCTGTTTTCTATCTGCACTGGAGAATGCTGTTACACAAAGTACGCGTTTGTCAAATATTTGCGGTTGGTTTCCTAGTACCCGGGTAAGTTGAAACGCCTGAATACAAAGTATTGGCGTCGACTTTAAACTACAAGCGACGCAAATATTTACCGACTCTTCAACTTTGTAGAAAAACGGGATTGATTGTAAAACTGAGTCGTTTAAAAATGATATATTATTCTGTTTGTCATTCCTGATTTAATACGTTGAAGAAAAGATGCGGATATATTTTGTCCAGAAACAAACGCCAATCATGTTTTTACCAGTCTTACAACAAAAGCATTACCTTATCAATACAGTGCTTATCAAATGCGGTAAAATTAGCGTGTTTACTTCGAATCCACCAATGATTTTAAAATAAACCAGCTGACACTGTCATTGAACAACAAAACAACGTACACAGATATTAAGCAATGTGCATAAACTAAGCCTAATTATTTCTTGAAACTCTAGCATCAAAATACCGTGGCAATTTAAAGTTTGTTTAACGATCGCAGTCAGCCAGGCTTGACCGTAAAGCGAGGCCTTGAATGCCACTGGCACATCCGGGATACCAACCGTTCAGGCGGAAAGCTGAAAGAATTGTGTGTTGTGAAGTAACAACCGAAATGATACTACACAATTGTAAAGTTTGATACATTAGTGCACCGTGCCATTCACATTTAGCCAACTAGTTTACATTGATAGCTGTTTATCTTTGCTACACAAACCTGTAACATCAGATTGTGGCCAACACTAAAACCTTGCTTTATTACACCAGGTTTGCGAGTATCGGACAAAGTTAAACTCAGATTTAACTACAATGGCAAACTGCAAAACCCAAGCCTGTTGTACAGTAGATTGACGGTTGTTACCAGTTTTGTCTTTAAAATTTTCGATCAAAACCGGAACACCCTACCTTTGTTCACACGCGGAGAAAATAACTTCAGCCAACATAAAATTGAGTTGAGTTGAGTTTATTTCGCTTGGTGAAAGAAAATATAGCGACACAATTGCACTAAATCAATCACCAGGCCGGATAAAGCTGCACAAGGTTAGAACGTTATGAGGCGCAAAAATGTAAAGGGCACAATTGGTGGGTCAAGGTTGAACGCGCAACAGCTCCACCGTAGTTATAAGGCGTTACGCGACGGGGCTCACAAGAGAGTGAGTTTGGCGCAATATGAGAAGCACGACTGGGGGGGTAGGGCTGACGTTGGTGGAGCCAGTCGATGGGGCTTTAGAAGCTTAACACCCTTGCTAGGAAAAGGGGGTGGGGTTCGACAGGAAAACAAACCACCGAAAGAAACCCTGCCGGATAGTTTTAAGTGCGGGAGTTAGTTTGCAAAAACTAAAATTGAAAACAAAATAACCCTGTTGTTTGGGTCACAGATGACTTTGTTGCACTAAAGTCGAAAACATTTCCTTATTTTAAAGTCCACGCAATAAAAACCTAACCTTATCGTTTTTAAACCATGCCAAGTTTCCTAGACAAATAATAATACAGCCAAGACGGCGTTTTTGATTTTATAACTATTAGACCTTGTTTTACTAACTCACAACAAACGCCATGTCATTCTTACACTGGTCTTGCAACATACCCTGTCGTTTTAGTGATTTACAATACCTGATAACAATAGTGGTATTCACCAATCATTTTCACACTAAGCAGCTGACACAGATATTGCACAACAAATCAAATCCACAAATAAATCGTCATAGACGAACTAAATATGTTATAAGTAGTAATGGAAATAGCTATTGGACTGAGTACGTGGAAATGTTAGACGATCGCTTTGGTTTCAAAAATATACACTTGTATTTCATATATGGCTAGTAACCTCACACAGTTTGGAGTTTTGTTATCTCTGGAGTAAAAATATAATTAACATTTCAAATTTGCAGTGTCGAATTTGTTGCTGAAAATGCCGTTACATGTACATTTGTATTTGTATATTTTGGAGAAAACCCAATCGAATCAAGTTTGGTAAAGTTTAACGAATATGGGACAAGCAAAAGTGGATTTGTTAAACTCCTTCGGGAGAGAGCGGTAGAAAAAAGGGCAAGTGGAATAATTGCACGGTATATTTTTTGCTATAACATACTACTGTACAGAGGATCGGTGAACGTTGGTCAGCCATAAATTACGCCCTTAATTATCTGATGAAAGCGGAGGCTGGAAGAGAGACGAGAAAAATATAAAAAGGCTATTGTAATTTTCACTGAATAAGCTTAATATGGAGGACGTTTGATGTTGACAGTTAGTTTGGAAAATTTCTTTCTTTAATAGGAAGATACAAGTGTATAAAACATATTCTACGTTTCGACAAACGCTGCTGTCATCATCAGGAATGACTCCTCCTGAAAAGCGGCGCAAAGTTACATGTCGCGGTAAAAGAAAAAGGTGGCGCGTAACAACTTGTAAAAACGTTAAAACCAAAACGTTCTTTCATCAGATAGTATTTTTCTTTTTGTTTAGAACAACCCAACTTAGAACGGTAAAATATTTGCAAAATGAGATGGTAATATTTCAGGGTACGAGTACCAATAGTGGTGCGCCAGGGTCTTTCAAGTGAAACTTTACTACTGTACGCATAGCTTTACTCCGGGTTCTGTTTGTAATTTCTTACATTTCTGTGTAGTATTGTCATCAAGTTCGTCTCATTAGATAGTAGATTGAGGGACCACTGGTTTGGCAAAACTGAAAAGAGAAAGAAAAAACGTTAACCAGATGAACGAAATTAATGGAATAGGAATACAAGGTAATTTCCGGAACGGAGGAAATAGTGGAATAAGATTATTACTGATTTACGGAAAAATCAAACAGATGTGTTAAAAAAGGGAAAAAGGGTAGATTTGTATCTTTTGTACAACGGTACTATTAGAAAAGTAAACTGACAGAACAAGAGCAATACAGCTAATAATAGTAATAGGTTAAACAATTGTTTCATGTTTCGAGGACACTGGGGTGTTGGAGTGATAACAACTTATACCAACAATAGTGGAACAAAAGCGGAAACTGGCGGAAACGAAGGAATAAAATAATACTGATTCACGGAACAGATGAAAAGGAGTGAGACCTTAGGGACTGCATTAAACTGAAGACACAAAACTGCCGGAATGTATTGGTGGGCCGTGGGCAAGTTTAGCTGTGCGGTACGGTTCGGTACGCAGCAAAAATTATCCTTCTTACCGTACGCCCTTCGCAACGAGGTACGTTGTAAGTCCATCCCGATACGCACCATACTGTTTCGTACTGCCATCCTTGATCGACCATCCTACCCGTTTCAGACCTTCAAAACCGGAAATATGCGATTTTGGTACGGAATGAAACTATCCTAATGGAACGAGATAGTGGCAAGTAATTATGACCGCCGAATGTGATGTCGCAATGAGAAATCATGTTAAGAAAGCGAAGCTGCATGTGCAGGGAATAATTATCAACAGAAAGCGTAGTACAATGTTTAGCAAAACTATAAATCGTTTTTTGTGGAACCAATGTTTTTGTTCCAAAATATGTCTATTTTATCCTATTTGGGATAGTTTACCGCAGTTCGATGGTTTTCGACATTGCGGGTTTGCGGATTACGTTTTTTTACGTTTTTTTATTGAAAAGCACTGCATTCTGGCAGTGAAAACATGTTTGTAAGAGATGAAACAATCGTACAGCGCTGAGTGTAATATTGCGGTTAGTGAAACAAAACCTCTAACACCCTGTCTTTGTTAATGGTTGGTCCATCTCTTAGTTCGTTACTGTTCAGTGCTAAATCTGAATGACATTCCCGTTCTTGTGTATATAGGGTTGCCAACTTTGTTACGCTTCAATAAAGGACACAAAAACTTATTTTATCACGTCTCGAAAACACACTTTCAACTAATATTTCGGTCTGATGATGACATAAATTACAGGCATTACTGTTAAAAGTTTTCTCACTATGATTTCTTTCACAACAAATTTCGATTCGATTTTGTGAAGGGCCTTGTTGTACAATATGCTAAATTTGTCTTGGTCCTTCAAGTCGCAGTTCAGGAATTTAGCAAGTCAAAACGATTTTAAAATAAAGGACAAATAGTGGTGTTTCAAATCTCAATAAAGGACAAGGACAAATAGAGCTGAATAAACGATTGTCCTTTGAAATAAAGGACGGTTGGCAACCCTATGTGTATAGCTAAATCGAAAAGGGAATGAGATTTCCGTTCTGATACAGCTAAACCGAAATTACAAATTTGTGACAACGTTTGCTTTTGTACAAGGCATTACAGATTTAAGCAAATCGTCAAGCTTTGCAATTCAGATGTGTGGAAGAAAACGGTGGTCCACGCAAATCTGGCCCCTAAGGTCATAATCGCAAAGTTTAAAATCCAATACATTACTTCATTACAATCTAACCGCCATTTTTCCGATTTGTTGAAAGGGACATTCTTTATTTTAAAACTCTAATTACGAGCATTTTTTCTAACGCTTGGTGCTGTAATATTTGTGAATGCCTCTTGTCCTTTTATTCAACCTCTGAACTAAAGTAGATTGTCGAGGGATTTATCCGCCTTTTTTTCTTTTTTCTTCTTCTCGACAAATCGATTAGGATGTGGTTCTTCTTCTCGACAATTACGAATGATATATGCACCGTATTTTCTGACAGAACACTCACGCAAATCGTGCGTTTTACAGCTTTTGTTTTGAGAAGACTGATTCACAACATTTGTCTATGATACGATAACTAAAAACTATATTGACACGATAACTCAGCCGATATTGCCTCAAAGATCCGCGATTTCATAGATTGCAATGTGCATCCAAAGTTGTCCTTTAAAAATAGAAATAAGCTCATAGTTGATAAGGTGTTGTCAGAGTGTCACAAACTTACGCGAATAAACAATTGCTTTGCCTCCCGTTTCAATAAACATGCAATTACCAAATTAATGTTGAAGTACCTGAAGTATGTATGTGCCTCACGGCCTGGTGGTAGCAAATTAAATTTAGCTGCATTTCATCCAAACCTGCTTCGTAACAATGGCAATGTTTATATTAGTTGGTGTTTTGCTGGTTTGTTTGGATTTAAGTGGAATTAAGGGTAAGAAAATGTTAAGTGAGTAATTTCGCCTCAAATTAAATAAACTACTTTTCAATAGGACTTAAACCTAGGAACTAGACATTATAAAGTTCCAGATTTTCTTCCGCTCAATGTATTTTAATAACGGGAAAGAAGTTGGACATGAAACTCGCTTAGATTTTTGTAAACTTGAACCGTACGTTTTATTGTTTTGATTTTTTCTTCGTCGGCGGTGTCGCTTGAGTTCTTTCCCACGGTCTGACGTCATCAGTTGTTGATAAAATGTTGTTTTCTTCATAGCTTTGAAATGTATGACGTGCCACGGGTCGATAACATTTGAAGACTGCGATGTGAACGGACGAATACAGGAATGCATGTCGAATCAAGTAGGAACATGTTTGTAACAACTGTATTTACGGAGTATTAGAAATTTTTAAAATGTTTAATCAAACAAATCGGGTTTTATTTCCGAGTAAATTTTACTATTTTTGTTTTTTGTTATTTTATTTTTAGAAATCCTGCGAAACGGTTGTACGTCGCATCAATAAAGATCGTCAACTAGTTTTTAAACAATGTAAGGAGAAACGTGCTTGCAGGGCAAGTCAGTTACAGGTAGAATTTCAATATTAATAAACTAAATTTTATATTTTGACAAATGAAATGTTTCAGAACACGAGATTTTCTGGCAGATCTACACAATGCAACTCGGATCAAATCAGTTCGTTCTGTAGTTGTTGTTGTGATACAGATATGTGCAACATCGCTGCTCCTACATGTCACTCGTCTATTGTTCAACCTTTACCCGGCAAGTTTTATTTATTTGGTGTGTTTTAAGTTTTCTTAAACCGAATAATATTTTTTATGTTTTTGGTATGCAGGTCATGATTGTCCATTGCAACCTACATCATTCTCACATGGCAAAGTCACTTGCTTTAATGACAACAAACCAGGTGCGGTTTGTCAGTATCAATGTTCAGATGTGGATTACTTCGTTCACCCAGTTGGTCATGAAACAAACGTTTGTAAAAATAATGGAACATGGGAACACGAGACGCCATGTTGTGGAAGTAAGAATTGAAACGAAATTTATAGATACTCTTTGATTTTTAAGTCACTAATATATTAGGAAGCTGTCCTCCATATTTGGTGTACGATTTTGGATTGGTAATTCATGTTTCTATCCCTGGTGGTCGTGAGAAAATGGTTTCAGTAACTAAAGGATTTTTTCGGTGAGCAACAAACCTACGGTAGGATTTTAAATCAACCTTACACAGTAATATTTGCATGTGGATATATCCTAATCGTTGTTAAGCACGATTGCTTTGGTTTTGAAAAAGATGTACTTGTATTTCATTTATGGCCACCCCACATAGTTTGGAGATTAGTTATCAACGAACTTTTTCAGAAGCTAAAAATGGCTAAACATAAATATTAATTAAATTTGCAGTGTCGAAATTCTTGCTGAAGATGTCGTTAAAGGTTCACTTGTATATTTTGGAGAAAATCCAATCGAATCAAGTGTGGTGAAATTTAACGAATATGGGGCAAGCAAGAGCCGATTTATTGAACTCCTTCGGAAGAGAGCAGTGGAAAAAAAGAAAGGCAAGCACAAAAATTTGCACGATATTTTTTTTGTTATATTTTACTGCTCTATATACAGGATCCGTGAAGATTGGAGCCGCCATAAATTACGCACTTGACCATCTTATGACACCTGAGGCTGGAATGAGAGATGACAGAGTTAAAAAGGATATTGTAATTTTTACCGACCACGCTTCAGATGATGACGCTGTTGTAGCGGCTAATGAAGCACGAAGGCGTGGTTACGCGGTATGTCTAGTATGGGAGACGGTTAAGATTGACAGCTGGTTTGGAGAATTTTTCCCCATCTGGTCGAACTTTCCTAATTGGCTCCTCATTTCAGTATTTTTCGTTTCGCTTAGTACAACCCAGCATAAAGTGTATTTAGTGTCACCAAATACCAAAAAAAGACTAATGATGTTAGATTGTGCAGATGAGGTGTTAAATCGAGCATTTTATACTCTCTGGTATTCGAAGTGACGCTAACTGGAACATAATTAAAAAAAATGTTTTTGGCAGTCTCGTACTCTAATTGTTTTTGAGTTATGGTTATAAATAGTAAATATATATCGCTACATGGCCGTACCAAAAGCAGGCATTGATCGTTACAAATTATGTGTACAGAAAAACA
>QXVZ01013183.1:0-17729 GCA_008931825.1 Phallusia fumigata | reverse complement strand
TGACTCCACGCAATACAACATTGCTACCAACACTCCAGCTGACTAAAGGCACTTTCAGTAAAGATACAACTTAAACGCGCGTTTTTTTTTAAATTTAGGGTTAATAAGTAGCAGTTGTCAGACAAACGTTGCATGATATATATATTTTTGAACGCTTTCAGGTCAATAGTTCGAAGCTGCATATTAATGTTTTGCCAAGTTTCAACCAGTTAACACTCTCTTGTCACGCGGAGTCTAAATATACGATGTTTTATAACAAAAAGGTTTCCTCAAGCCTACATGTACTCACAGTACACTGTAAGTAATTTTATGTTTGCAGTGATTGATTTTAATCATTGTTTAATGTTAACAAAGTTTGAGGGCTGCCGACTTAGAAATCAAGACATTAAACTTAAAATTCCTTTTTTGTTTATGGCTTTCTATCTAAGTAATGCTAAGATTAAGTATGACATCCATATGTTACTTTCTTAATTTCCGGATTTGAAGACATAAAAACCACAGAAATCAAACAACAAACTACGCTTTGAAACTGTTCTCTAGGCATACGCTGCTTTTTGACTTTGATGGCATTGCCTGCGTCGAATTGACTTTACAAACTTAAATCACTTATAGTGCGGGGAAGCCTGCCACCCACAAACTCGAGTATCAGAGAAATGTAACACTTAGTATTTACGTTACAGACCCGGCCTTCACAAGACAGCAAAACCTAACTTGCTTTTGGAAAGCAGAAAAGAATGCGAGCTGCATGTTAACATTCTACTCTAATCCACGACCATCAAAAATAATGCTCACTAAGGAAGGTAACAACTGTATGTTGGAAAATCACTTTAAAACTTTGCAACCTCAAATAATTTAAGTTCGGTCATGCAATCATTTGTCAAACGATATTACGGTCATTTTTTGCATTTCAGGTAAAGAAGTAACCGACATGACAATACATCTTGTTAACCTATATGACCAATATAACTTGACTATTACCAAGAACAAGGTATGTCGACAAAACAGCAAGCAAACCTAGCCAACACATTTTTGTAGAGGTTGAACTTTTAAAAGTAGACAAAACCTTTGTCAAAATATGCTGGCCAATCTAGTTCTTAAAAGCGACATGCTTAATTCATTAAGTATGTCAGGATATTTGTGATAAGAGAACAGGCCTGCGTTTTGTGTTCCAAAAAATTATAATATCATGCCGCATTTTTTACGATTAGCAATTTTTTTACGATTTGCTACACAAAGCTTGTGAAATATGCAAAATTGTACCGATTATGTTTAGGTTCAGACTCGGGACAATGGATCATACGAGCTTATCTTTATAACATCAATCAATAAAATAATTACCAGCACAATTGTCATTTTGGTGGAAAAGTCTGATACTTTGGTTGAAAGTCCAGCCCCGTCAACAGCCATCGTGGCTTTGGGTATTTGCCTTGCTTTGTTGATGCTTATTACTGTTGTAGCAGCGATATTTATATACTGGCGCAAGAAACATCGCAAAGGAATCAAAGGTTAGTAAAGCTTCGGCAGATTGGATATGGAAATGCAAGACTTGCAGCATTATGTTACCACTACGACTATTTGAGAATACGCCGGCATTCGGACATAAAGCGCAAGCACCAAACCTGAACAATATCGTAATTGTTACCTGATACCCAGAAACGTTTACTGCAAACAAACTAGTTAGTACCACTTATGACACAAGTCACTTTTTTCTAAGAACACAACGATCGACCAAAGGGAGACGAACACCAAGCACCAGACGTGGTAATACATCTCAACACATTCTTGAATTCTAAATTATGCGCAAGGATGGTAATTTACTTAGTTGGCCTGTGTTCCACAGGTTGCGGGGCCACAAAGAAATGTTGTTTATGAAAACCTCGAAGAAAATGTGCATGTCGAGACAGGTAGGCTAATAAACTGTATTGCGATACTATGGGTGAAACTGCAGCGCTATGATTACGACTGCTAGAACAACCCATACCAATTCTGCCTTTAAAAGTATGTAACTTCGGACGGGAACTAACATTAGTAACCTACCTATGTTCAGATGACCACGGCTACTTGGTTTTAACAAGCATGCAACCAGAATTTCAGGTAAGAAATCAAAACCCTCGAGGATAAGGACCAAGCATTTAGTACAATTACATCCTGTAAAAGTTCTGATATTTCTCACAGAAATTTGTTACGATCCTCGCTAACCCTGTTTTCAGTAACCATCGAGATGTACAAAAATTTGCCAGGAGTAAATAAGTATTGTTTAGAAATATAAATGCTTGTAAAAATAACAGACCGGTGGTGGAGAGACGAGCGAAGACTATGAGAACATCAACTTTAACGGAAACTATGAGGTGCCAATACCCATGAGCAAATAAGAGCGGAGGATACTTTTTGTAAAAAATGAAAATTGTTATATTTTACAAACACTGCTAGTAATTGGTGAAAGATTTAAGAGTTTTATTACATGTTTTAAAGACACCAACTGCATAAAACTGAAATCTGTGTCATATATTGATTTGTTTAGCAATGTCGGTTTGAACAACTTTTGCATGTTCATCAAATATTTGTAAGTTTTAGGTTATTAAAAGAAGTAAAAAATATATTTTGGTATCTAGTTGAGTTCATTGGGCAGTAACTGTGATTTTTGCCGACTGTCGATTCGCCCTGTTTATTGCAGTTCCGTCAAACTCGACGTTTCTGGTTTAGTTTGATGCAATAACTTGATTAGGCGACGTCGCGCATTTTTTTGTAACGTACCAATGCGAGACTGAGGCAGGATTAAAATTGACACCGTGGCGAGCAAAGGTTAATAGATAGTTGCGCAACCGATGAGGTTCAGGCAACTAGTTTCATGCAATAGGTAAACGACAAGGCCAAAGGGTGATTAAACTTTTGGGCCAAGTTAGCTTCAATCAAAGAGGAGACGGCGCAATAACATTGGAAACATAACCGAGCCCCCACATACACATAAAATATGGTACTTTATCTTCAAATTGAAATGCGTTGTTACACAGCGGGAAAGCGTCTTACACCAGCCACGCAAATATCACATTATTTCTCGTTTTTAGGTAATCAGAGCAAACTCATTTCACAAGTTATATCCATGCTGTTTAACCAAATATGATAACACTAAGTTTTACTTCATTCTGTTGAATATGACGGTTCCAATTTAGGCAAATATATTCTTTGTTTTGGTGCCGACTTTTTTTGCCTGCAGATGAGACTCTTCTCTCAAATTTCAAAATTTACCTAAATTGACTCGAGATAAGAACGGTAACATGATTCAATAAAACGAGAAAGCAGTATGCTTGTAGGATTTACTGAGTTACCTTTGAAAAAAACGTAAGACAATTGCAAATTACCTTTTATTAAGCATTCTTTAGTCGTACTGTTTTCATCCTTAGCGGTAAACCTTCAACTGTTAGGAATGACATCCACTAAAGAATCTGGCAAACGCCAGTTTCGCAGGTAAAATGAATTCGACCAATAGACGACACCATCTGGTTCAGACTAAACATGATTAAAGTTTGCATAACAAAAGTACGGAACCCAAAAGGCGTTTACAAGTTCTTTTGTTCCGTGGACATTTTCGAAAATGATGCTGTAATTGTTTTGAAAAAATTCCATTTGCTGATTGGTTCAGTTTAAAAGGAACTGAAAAAAGACAATACACCTTTCAATGACCACATCATGGGAAATATTTATGTAGTTTTGACAACTTTTCTTTCATTCTTCAGGATTCGAATTTACCGCTCCGAAAATGCCTGCAAAATCTGCAACAGATCAATTGACTTTGTTGCTGTGACTGCGATGGATATTTTACAAAACAAAGCCCAATGCGTGGACCAGTAGAGCTGCTTTATTACTTCATTTGTAAACTTAGTTTACCGACGTCACAAAGAAAAACAAATCACAACTATGTATGTATTGTCTGTTGTTGCGAATTCAAAATCAACACAAAAGAGGCTCTTTTGGATTTCCGCGGAAAAAAACTTTTGAACGCAAGTTACGCAAAGCTTGTTGCGCTTTCTGAAAACCAAAACCATTGTATGACGTCTCCACCTCATCGCTCAAGCGGGACAAAATAGGCTTCAACAAAAGGCTGAATATGATTTCCTCGTTTTATTACCGCAGACAGAGGGAGTGATGTGAGGCAAGCTGGTTGGGCACTTTTGAATTTGCAAGGTGAGAGTAAAAGGCAAGTTGTGTCACAGTGGGTTTGTACAAAAAGTACATTTCAAATGGATAATTAGGCTACAGTATTGCTTAGAATTCTACATTTTGACTGAATAAGTTAGCTACTTAGATAAGTAGTGTGGTGCTGGTTCTGTTAAATGGTTTTAGGTACAGGTAAGTGCTTACCATCCCTACAGCAATCTTTCGACCTTTTCATAGCCGTGGACCAAAATCAAGACCAGTAAGGTTTCATCGGGCCGTTCAATTCACTTCCCTTTATTGTTTGTTATGTTGCCAACAAGTCATTTATGCACTCATGCGCACAGATGAAGTTCAGCATGGTAAACCGTTGCTTGGTTCCTACCTATAAAGTACTATTTTTCATTTGGTAGTTATTTAGGTAGGCAATTTGTAAAGATAAGTTTTGCTTGGTAGGCCGTAGGTTGCTCACCCCTACCCTACAGGGTGTGTACTTTTCATTACTTTGTTCAAAAAAAAACATGAAACTATACAAATGCAAAGACGTTTCAGCATAAGAGGAATTGCGACCTTATTATCACTACTTTTCAATGAAAAGCCTTGACAAACGCTTCTTTGTGTTATTCCCACTTAAAAGAAAAAATTTAAACAATAAAAGGGTGCGAGCTATTGCTGCGCTGTACCATCCCCTGGAGAGTTTTGTACACGGCGTGGCACTTGCAGCGATAAATCTTTGACAACTCTTTGCAATTGTTAAGTTTCAAAATATTCCTTGACACGGTTCGTCTTGGCAAAAACAAACCCTCACGCAAAAGCTGCTCGATTTCGCAAAAAATAAGGTCACGTTTAATGACGTATTTGCAACACACTGTGTTGCTCGTTTGTTTCAATTCGATCCTCGGTGGTCAGAACGACGCATTAAAAAAATTCAACTTTCCAGTTGCAGTTGTGTTGGATTATTTAAACTTGAACTTTACGATTTGGCTCATCTTATCAGGTTCCACTGGGTTGAAGCATTGCTGCTCAGTTTCTTGCTTAAGGAGCACAAAGAGACTGACACAGAATTAGACACTTGAACCTTGCAAGGCCCACGAATACTTCAGCTCATTATTTATAAATTGTCCGCAAAAAAGAGTGTTGCATGCACCCTATGTTAAAAATACAAATATAAATTAAATACAAACAAACATACATACAAAATAGCTGGCCCTTTCAATCAAGTTTTAATGTTCATGAATGTTGCTTTCCTATCAGCTCCATCAGTTTCAAAGGTTTTATTGCTGAGGTTGTTAGCTTTATTATGTGAGCACCTAAAACAAAAACAAGGGTCAACCTAATTTTAGCAAAACCAAGTAAATCTATAAAAATGTTACGTGTACTGGGAGCATTAATAACCATTGTTTTGTCACTTGGTTTGCAAATAATATAATGTATATATCATTAGTTTAATGCCTATGTCAAAAAAAAACATGCTTTAAATTTAATCAATAGATAACCTAGGGAAAATTTTCCACAAGACTTGGTCAGTTATTTTGCAAAAATATATTTTAAGCATTCAATTGAAAAATAACCAAAAGGGTGGCTTTTACCATATTGCCATTTCATATACCTTATTACTCGATTTATAAAGAATATTTGTATTCACTACATTATTTTACATTGGGTCCCGTAGATGGTTTATCTTTTTATGGCATGATCATTTCTGCAAGCGGAAACGCATATACACATGATAAAATAGTAGCAGATATCTTTAATAAGTTTCATGCAATCTTCAAACCTTGTAAGCTTAGTAGGTCACTTTTCGGAGCTTTAGGGGTGAACACAGCAGTACCACAATGGCTTGTTCTCCAAGCTGTGTAAATTTTTGTCCAGTTTTAACATTGTTTAATAACTTGCCCTATTTTGGGGGGCAGACAGGGTAATTGCTGGGGTTTCGGCATCAAATTATAAATTCGATACACCACAATGGCATGTTTTACAAACTGTGTAATTTTCATCTAATTCAAATATTCAATTAACCCCAAAAGAACATAGACAATGTGCAGGGAACATTTCACCATTTCTGGGTCTAGTGGGGTAACACTTTGGGCTATAGGGTGAATTGAAACAGATAATACACTGCATTACCATATCTACCAGCTGTAAAAGCTTCATCAATATCCTATAAATATTTCATTTCAACAGTGCATAGAAAAGCTGCAGAGAAAAAGCTGGAGAAAAAAAACGAAGTGAAAACGACTTGTGTCCCCTTTCAGGGAAGGACACCCAAAATTATTTGAACATTAAAAAAATAGTTCAAATGAATCTGGTTAATTGCATAGCCAATTTGCCAAGCGTTTTTATGCAGTGATGAAAAAATCCTATAAAGTGATGTTTTTGTTTGAAAATTAGTTAGCACAAAGATGAGACTAGGAATGCAGGTAAAAATGAGATAACAAAAACTTAAACACCTGCTCTAAAACACCTGCTGAAGTAAAACACTATTTGTGGCTTGTACATATATTATTGCAAACTGTGGCATGTTGGCCAAATCCAGTTTTTAAAACCTTTTGTCCTGGCCTTCAACGTTTTTTTTACAAATAAATGTGTTAACCCATTCTCTTTTCCCCTGCCATTTATTTAGGATCAAGTGACACTATGTTAAATTACATCACTTTCAATTCAGTCAGTCTTTGGCACATTGCCAACATTATGTTAATACAGAATGTGGGATTTGTCTGGTTTACCCGAGTCCCACATACAAAAATATTCGAAAGCTGAAAAGTTTGCCACCAGGGGATGAAGAAGATATTCAAAAGCAAACACAGGACCGTGAGTTTCACTTTGAAAGCAAACATAAGACAAAGGGGTAATAAAACTAAAATCTCCGAATTCCACAAAAGTGAAGGTTAATGGTGACAAAAGCCGACAGGCAGTGTCACTGTGGGCATGTTAGAACTTCTTATAACACCTGGTTTAAATTTCAGACAACTAGACCAAATATTATTTGAAATCAATTGAATAATAATGTTTTCAAATAAGATCTATTTTGAGTGCACTGATCAGTTGTTCGGAACACAAAGAAAGAAAACACAAGCTAGTTATGCCGGGGTGATTGCCACTTTCCAGCATATGCATGGAAAAAAATTAAAATCTTTGTGTCATTTAAATGGAAAGGAGAAAGACACACTCGAGACTGTGCCAGTTATCGGGGAACTTGGTCAGATACAGAACCATTTGGGAAATGTATTAAATAAATTTCAAAATATTGATGAATTGAAAAACCTAAATAAGATTGCCTGGATTCGAAGTGCAGTTTTGCTTAATGCTGCTCTTGCAAGAAAACCACAGAACAGCAAAGAAATACTAAATCAGCTTCATCACCTTTGTACTCATGTTCTCCAAGAAGCTGGTGCCGAAAACAGCGAGGCCAATTTAGTAGAGAAAGCGATGTCGTGCAAAGTAACATTAACTGGCCTTAGGCAGCGTGTTGAGAACTTCCTAAAAAAGAATTTCACTGCACATGGCAACGAAGAACAAAAATTGCAATTCACTAAACACATGGAAGACCTCCAACAAGGCATTTCTGAACAATATTCAACACTGATGAAAGAAATAATGGACTATTGTGTTGATATTAAGGGTACACCACCGTGCAAGTATGCCCTTCTGGGAATGGGCTCGCTTGCAAAACAGGAGATCACCCCATATTCTGACTTTGAAAGTGTTATTATCCTGGAAGATGGAGTTCACCTGTGGAGCAACTATGAAGAGATACTTGAGTATTTTAGGTGGGTGGCCATGTTATTTCAGGTTGTGTTGGTTAATATGGGTGAAACTATCATACGGTTTATGGCCATACCTGGCCTCAATTCACAAGAAAACAAAGCAGGAAATTGGTTTTATGATGCCCATACACCATGTGGTATCTCTCCTGATGGCTTTGCTGCAGATGCATGCAAGAATCCACTTGGCAGACAAGAAGTCACTCAGTCAAAGCCAAATAAGCTAGAGTTGATTAAAACAACAAAGGAGATGCTTGAACTTTTGGATCAGAAAATATGTGATAAAACGTATGACAGTCGATTGGCTGACATGCTAAGAAAAACCTGCTTTGTTTCTGGTAATAAGCACCTGTATGATTTTTACCAACTTGGAGTAAAAAAAAGTGTAAATCAAGAAGAACAAAATGAGGCTCAAAAAACATTTCAAGAATCAGTTCAACATATGCAAGACAATCTTTTGGAATTTAATTCTATGTACAGCTTGCTGAAACAAGAACAATCATCGAAAGTTGACATAAAACGCTTTGTGTACAGAAGTCTCACTCTACTTATTTCAGCATTAGGCCGACATTACAACACTGAAGCAAATTCATCTTTTGCAATAGTTCGGGAACTGGTTGAGCAAAATATAATTCCAGCTGAATACATGGATGAAACCTTACTAGGCATTGCTATTATTTGCAAGATTCGACATTTAGCTTATAGTCCTGCAAAGGAGCAAAAAGATGTTTTGTCCACTATTGATGAAAGTGAAGGATATGCCTGGTGCATGGAAAATACAGACCGACAAAGAGTGGACAAAAAAATAAAGGAACTGGTACATGAAGAAGAAGTAGACAGTTTTTTTATTACCTCAATACGACTACAGTCTTTTATGGCACAAAGATTTAAGCTTGTTATCGCTAAAAAAAGTATGCTGAACCGACAGTTTCCACAACTTCACACATTATCAAAGAAAAAACTTCAGTGCATCACAAATTATTTTTTAGGCCGACATGAAAGGGTAATTGAATTTTGTAACAAGGTTCTAGAGCAAGAAGAAACTGGATACTCTTCATCCCATGGTAAACAACTTTATTATAAAGTGTTTTCAAATTGACTGTTACTTGTGTTAATTTTGTTTTGTTTTTAAATATCTGTTGTCCACTCTCTCTAAGGTACAAAACCCAAACTTGAAAATGTTTTGATAAATTTTACCTTGTTACAGATAATGAGGAGAGCATTCAGGCATCTTTCAACAGTTTGCTGGCAGGTTCTTACCTATTTCTGCACAAGTTTGAAAGGTCAATTTACCACTCACAACTTGCACTAGCTTCAAGACACATGCAAAGTAACAAGGAAGAAATGCTTGTTGTCATTGGAATGGCATCACTATGTTATGTGCTACTGCATAAGCCAACTGAAGCATTAAACTATGCAAAACAAGGACTTTCGATCCTAGAAAACCATACACTACATGACTTTGAAGAACATTTCACTGCAAAAATGGAATTCATGATGTACCATCTGCTATTTGGTTGCAATTACCACCTTGAAAATTATGAGGAAACTGATAAATATTTGAATCTAGCAAAGCAGAAACTTCTAGAAATTGGTGGAACACAAATTGGCCACAAAGATTTGGAATTTGTTTCTGGTCAGTTGCTTGGACAAACTGGTGACCTAGAGGGGGCTAGGACTATGTTTTTGCAAGTACTGAACCAAAGCAAACAGCTATCAGACAATGAAACAACTGACCCAGATGTTGGCAACACCTATTTCGCAGCTGGCTTGACTGCAAAACTTTTAGGAAAACACACAGAGGCTTCTGAAAACCTTGAAAAATCTCATGCCATATTAAAATCAACTAAAAATCCACGATTTAATAAACAAACTGCTTACATTGAATCAGCTCAAGGGGTTTTCGAACTAATCAAATATGGAGATGACACAGCAGACAATTTAAAAAATGTAAAAACACTTTTGGAATTGTTTGAGAAAATTGACAATGCAATGGAAGTTTTTACACAACCAAGCGATAATGTGTATGATGCTACATGGCCCAAAAGTCTGGATGATCTTGCTAAACAATGGAATAAATTTCCCAACATTCTTCAAAACTTTGGAATTGCCCCAGGTGTGGTAGCAAACAACAAGCAAGGTGTCATGCAAAATATTCCAGAAATCATGTTAAATTCAGGAAAATCAAGGAAAAAACATATCGCAGCAATGGCTGATTTCAAACTTGCCCTTACTATGTGTGACTTTATAAACATTGGGCCAAAATTCAAGGTTAAAGCAGATTGTCTAAAAGGCATTGGAGACGCTCTTTGCACATTTAAAATGTATGATGCAGCAATTCAACATTACAAACAGGAATTGAAAATCAGAGAACAGTCAATTCAAGACAAAGGCCCTAATAGTGAGATTGCATCTTGCTACCATCGCATTGGAAGCTGTTACAAACAGCTCAGTAATCATACCGAAGCTTTAAAGTGTTTTAAAACTGCTACCAACTTGAGAAAGAAACATGCGGAGGTTTTACCCTGGCAACATGATGCCAATCGAAACATGGTCATGGGCAAAACATTGTTCGATGAAAAGAACTTTGAAAGGGCATTACAGTATTTTGAAAATGAGTTAAAAGCAAGACAAAACATAAGTTTGAATTCGAAAGAAAAAAATGCAGAAAATGAAACTGATTGTCTGTTCATGATTGCACTTTGTCATTGCCACATGGGAAAAGCTGAAATTGCACTAAATCTTCTCCACAAAGTAAATGCAGTTTTAGAGAGAAAAGGTGATGTTCGCTCATGTCAAAAAAGAGCTGAGTGTCTGGAATGGATTGGAAATGTTCATCTAGAAATGAATGAAACAGACAAAGCACTCGAAAGCTTCCAGACAGAACTGACACTTTATCAACACATAACAAATGACATGCAAAGAGATGCTAACATCGCTGCTTGTTACTTTAAGATTGGAAAGTGTTATTTGCAGTGCTTTTACAATGAAGAAGCAGCAACCAACTTCAAACTGGCACAAGTTTTTTGGGAAGCAAATGGTAGCCCTGAATGGCAAAACAAGATTGAAGAATGTAAAACATGGGTAGAATATTGCCAACAAAATCTGCTTCCCTAATTTATTATCATGCTTGTATGGTTACCAATAAAGTTTTTTGATTTTAAATAATACCACTTATTATAATGTATCCGTATGCAGTGTGTGGTGCACTACTTTTAAACAAATATTTACCAACAAGTATGGTCATGTTTGCTTAAAAAGTATACACTTTCCAAAATGTTTAAACATACATTCAACCATGTTTGCCTTTTAGACAACTTAAATGAAACCATATCCAGTGCTGTGTTATGTTAAAATGTACTTTTGCGCATTTGCAACTTTGTCTTTGATTTGTTAAAACTGTTGTCCTGCAGTACACCACACAACAAACAGTTCTAAGGGACAGGGGTAAAGGGTAACATGCAATTCAAGTTTTTTTGTACATCCAACATAGCATATGTGGCCCAGTTTTCATTTAGAAAACTATAACCCACTTTACAACGCAAAATCTACCTTATTTAATTTCTTTGTACAAATCAAGCTATCACCACAAGTGCATTTTTTATCAATGTTTTCATTAATAAAACTGGCAAACGGCTAATCACAGCCTTTGATTATTTTTTAGCATTGCAATAGTTTTACCTGTAGAATCAAAGCAAAAGGCAGCATTTTATACCTTTACGCACTTGTACAGCTACATAGTTTTACAAAAATTACCTTAACAGAGCAAGAACCTTGAAGTTTGGCGAAGTTTGGCAAATTTTGTAGAACTTTTGGCTACCATCGTCCATTCCTTGGGATTGGGACAGCGATAAATAAACTTGCCGCCTTTTGCGATCACGTGGGCAAATTGACTGTGTTGTTTAATCGGATAAGCGCTGAATAAAAAATGCACAAACCGATTAAAAATAACATTAGTTTTTGCCGTACTGTTTGGCTTAAATGTAAAATCAGATTTATTGGACGTTTGTGTTTTTGCGTCGTTTTACTGTGTAAGGAATGCTTAAAAACCTGGTCAATACTTAGGGTTGCCAACCGTCCTTTATTTCCCCCCCCCCCCCCCCCCTCAGCTCTATTTGTCCTTGTCCTTTATTGCGATTTGAGATAACACTGTATGTCCTTTATTTCAAAATCTTTTTGACGTGTGGTTAAATTTCGGAACCGAGACTGGAAGAATCAAAACAAATGTAGCATATTATTCAACAAAATCGTGATGACGCCCTTTACAAAATCGAACCGTAAAGTGTTATGAAAGATATCTATGTGAGAAAGCTTGTCATAGTAGTGCAATCTTTTATGTCATCATCAGATTGAAATATGAATTAAAAGTGTGTTTTCGATACGTGATAAAATATCAATCATGTTATTATGTCCTTTATTGTAGCCTAACAGAGTTGGCAACCCTATCAATACTCAATTCGACCTTGAGTTTACACTTATAAGTTAGGTAACGTATTCATCAAAACCAAAGCTGTGAAAAGTTCAGTCGGCAAAGAATTGCTTGTTTAGAATGATAGGTATCGGCGTTTACTTACGCTACAAATTTACTTTTGCCTCGTTGTCGGATAACGCCACCATTGTAACGTAACGTACTCTTCAGCAATAACAACAATCAATTAACAATAGGCTAGTTCTTCCCCAACACACGGCATAATGGTTTATTGCCAATGCTTTTCTCTTACTCGCAGTTGTGTCGGTGTCTTTCAGCTGCAGCCAACCACAAATACAAACAGTAAAAAAATGTCGGCGTCATTTGAGGGAGATAGGCCGCCGGCTACACAAGTGTTTTAGCCTCAGGTTTTTCCAGGTTCAGTTTACCCAATTTGTCGAACGTTTGTTGTTAATATTTAGCAAATGAAAAATGTAGGTTGGATAATCTGTTAGTTATTACTGAAGTTGGTATGATTCTTTGTTATAATAACAGTAGTACTAACTGAAACGGCTCNCCCAATCATTAACTCAGAAACGATAATTGAAGATGCCCAGTTAAACATCAAACGCATGATATACAGAGCTGCTACGTTGTCAGTGGCAGCCTTAGGTCGCTTTCATAAAGTCCATGCAGCTTCCTCGTTTCAGCAGGTTCGGGCGCTGTGTGATGGCGGGTTTATTGACAAATCTCTTGAAGCTGACCTATTGTTTGCTGTCGCTGTCGCATGTGAAACACGGGTAAAAATTTACAGCCAATATCGAAGCTTACGGGACGTCGTTCAAAACTCTGTCGACAATCAAACATCGATTGTAGACTTTTCACCTCGCTGCATTTCTGGGCGACCTTTTGTAGAAGATAATCTGGCAATAGTTTGCTCGAGATTCCCATGCGTAACAATACGTTACCTACAAAGTATAACATACTGTATTTGTTAAATGTCGGTAGGACACTTTACATGTTCAGATTCGAATAGCGGTCAAACAGTTTCGCTATTTAAAAACAGTTTAAACTGATTTTGAATTGACAGTGCTTGCTAAAAGAATTTTTTAATATTTTGAATGCAGCATATGGGTGTGGTATTGTTCTTATTTAATGTAACAATTAAAAAACTACTAAAACACTAATTCGAGTCTTTCTAGAATCTAGATGATGTAACACTATAAGTTGTTCTATATCTTTCACCTGGAGTAAAACGAGAGAGGACGGATCCTGAATTGCCTTCTTCAGTTCCTTTCTCTTTTTCCTCCGGTGCAAGACCCTTCCAATCCACGTCCAACACGTCAGCAGCTTCTATGTCCATTGTATGACATTAAAACACCGAAACAAAAATTAAAGCAGTATTGGTTACCTGCTGTGGTTTCCTTCTCTCGGTTTGCTGAAACCGACGAAGAAGTTTCGTCCTTTTTCTCTTTGCTTCTCTTTTGTCTCTCTGACGAATGCTTTGATTCTAATCAGACAAACACAGATTTGCAGTTACCATAGATCAGTGGTTCCCAACTTTTTTATGGCATTTCCCCGTTTGCTTATTTTATACCTTTTCTATTCTCCCCTACTAGACAAAAACTAAAAAAATATAAATCTAAAAAGTTTGGAACTACTGGTCTACTTCAAAAGAAATACTATGCTTATCATGAATAATTTTACTATGAAGTGGAAATTCCTCCCCTAAACCCATCAAATTCCTCCCTGGTTGGGAACCACTGCCCTAGATACTCAATGCTGCAGGCCGCCAGAAATTACATGTAGATCTCATAACTGCACATCAAGAATATAAAAAACACAAAACGGGGTGCAGTCGATTAGTGTTTTGCTTTTATGGTTGTGGTGAAAAAAATAACTGCAAATCTGCTCAGATTAATTCGAAACAACAAATACGTATGATCAACTGCATTTGTTACCTCCACGTGCGCTTTTGGCACTGCGCGAAGACTGGCGATCCGTCCTGCCACCACGCGGCGTTAGAGGGCTGTGACGACGTAGTCGTCGCGGTGATCGTGTCGAACTGCGTGACGTAGTAGAAACACGTGACCTATCACGGTTAAGTGCTGGCGGGTGGAGTTTGTCACGCTTCTGCAATTTAGTAGCATCGCCACGGAAACTAAACNGTTTATTGACAAATCTCTTGAAGCTGACCTATTGTTTGCTGTCGCTGTCGCATGTGAAACCCGGGTAAAAATTTACAGCCAATATCGAAGCTTACGTGACGTCGTTCAAAACTCTGTCGACAATCAAACATCGATTGTAGAGAAGCTAATGGGCAGCAAAGGGTACGTAGCCTACTTCGAAGCAGTGACTCGCGCCCAGCAGACAGTGCTAAAAGATGTGTGTGACAATACAATCCCGCAATTGGAAAACTACGGCAACTTCAGGGTAGCAATGTGGCATGCCATTATGCGAAACTTTGCCAAGGCTGTGGTTGAAATCGAACAAACAGCTAAAAGTGGTAACCACACTGACAACGCAGTAACACCAGAAGTATATCATCTGTGGGCTTACTGTCATTACAAGTTAAACCAAGCCAAAGAGGCATTGCAATATTTCACCTTAGCGAAGGTAACAGCAATTGCCAATGAATATCCGTTCCAATTCCGAGTAAATTGTGACTTGTACATTGGCAAATGCATGCTATTGTTAAATTGGCAACCGCAAGAAGTTTACCAGCATTTTCAGACGGTTCTGAACGATATTGAGACGTATCGTGGTAACGATTCCCTAGACCGCGTTTATGCAGAAGCACACTTGTGGTTGGGCAAAGCGAATTTCAATGTCAAGGACTACGCGCGCAGCGGTGATCATTACAAAGAGGCGATTTCCATGTTTCGCTACATGAAATTAAAACGCGAGCTGGCCGAGACTGAACACTGTTTTGGCAACTCCTTGTTGCACCAAAAAAAGTTTCGCGGAGCACTGGAACATTTTCAGAATGAGTTGGACGCCCGCACGGATAACGGGAAGGACTTGGATGTTATTAAATGTCAAGCAGCAATTGCTCGATGCAAAGAAGGTATTGTAGAAGTCAATCTCACAGAACGGTCTACCAAGCAGTAGAACGGAATTTTGTCTTTATCGCGCCCAAAGAACAAGAGCAGGATCATTAAAACAAATGCCCTTCCACTTCATATATTTTCTTCGGTTTGCAAATCATTGGCTTACCAGTAAAAAGCACTTTGCAAGTTTAATATTAGTTAATCTGGAACTTTTTTTCACGTAACTGTGGATATACTTGCAACTTGCCTACAATCGTTGTGTCACGTGTACATCGCATTATTTATACTTTTATTACACTTTACTATGTTGCTAGAATGTTACCTTATCCAAGCTCAAAATACGTCTCATTGTACCAGTTTCTTGAACTATTCAACCTGGAATGCTGGCAAACTCTGACAAAAGTGTTTTATATGTGTAAAATTTCATCTCCTTTCCGAAAACTGAAAAGACATTGTACAAATGTCAAGCTACAACTGTAGTCCAACTTTTCTAGTTTCAAAATGACACACGCAAGTGACTGAACAGTTTTGATTGTAATCCGACATAACTGCTCAAACGATTCACTCCACATTTTCCACCAGTGGTGACGTAGGCAGTAACGTCATTACACCGACAAAACCAGCACACTTATATCCCAATACGACTCAACCCAAACGACAAACCACATTCATAAAGTGACTTCGTTTAAAACGTCTGACGTCAGAAATGACAACGTCACTGCACCTCGATGGGCATCTTGTTTGCAGTTTTGTTGAGATAATGTTTAATTGATGCGGAGTAGGTTCGTGCGTTGATGATCTGTGGTGGGAATGTCGGAATTCGCAAATCCTGTAAAATAGTCACATCCGTAAAGATAAGCGATGCGCTCAATATAGGTACTTATTTGCACCGAGTAGAAAGGATTTTGTGTGAAACAAGTTGAAAACCCAAACGTTGTATTGGCATGTAATTATAACTTTGCCCATCTATATCAATGATGGCACGAAACATGATATGAATGATGGTACAATACATTTCATGACATATATGATGGCAACATACATTTGAAGCCTTAATTGGAGATCTTAGTACCTAAGGAGTTTCCATTTATAATATTATTCCCTTATCACGTGTCACGTTATTTTTCCCTTAAACTTCAGGACTTTTTCTTTTTTTTGTGACGACGCAATCGTCGCGGTCAACTTTTCCTCTTAAACGGATGAATCTTATATAGGTCTAGTAATTCTTATAGTGTTTTAAGGATGGCGTTCTTTTCCTACAGCTACGATAAATTCAAAAACGCGGGTTTACTCACTCCATTTATTCCCAGCAACCGCTGACGATAGCTTGCGTCACTGAATGACGTCATACGCGTGCCGCTTGACATGTTTGAAAAGTTGTTCAACCACGACATGCGCCGCAAGGACTCGCTACGGTTGAGTGCTCCCAGTCCATGTTCCAATACAAGTGAAGGCGATTCTGAACGACCACATAAAATTGTTACTCTTGATGTATTTTTTTTTCAAGTCACAAAAAATCTATTTTAACACACTTTGAATATCCCACTGCTAAATCTCGAAACAACTTGTCACTAATAATGCAAAATAGACAATTGTTCGAATCCAACTGCACTTCTATTCACAGGTTGGTTTTTACGGGTATTAGCATTAGGTACCAAACAGTTTTTTAAATTGCCCTGAACGTGACTGGATAAAACAGTCGCCCAAATACGAATTGGAGAAAAAACAAATTTGTGACGTCATTTATTGATATTTGTACAGATACGAGTCGAGCCTGTGCCCGCGCCCTCAGGTGCTATTATTGATAACTTTCGTCAATAAAACAAACTTTTGGTGAGAAAAGAGAACATTTCGATTACAAATACAAAATATGCCGCCCAATCTATAGTTACGTCATAATCTTTCGTGCTAGCAAAAAACGCAGGTTATATTTATGTAGGAAATCAAACTACTAAAAAAAGGTTGGTGGTCCTCCAAAATAGCAATATTTTATATCGTGCAAGCTTTGACATTGTGCTCACCTGTACTTTTCACCTCGCTGCATTTCTGGGCGACCCTTTGTAGAAGATAATCTGGCAACAGTTTGCTCGAGATTCCCATGCGTAACAATACGTTACCTACAAAGTAACACATTGTATAGTTGTAAATCCTCTGGATTTTATTTTTTTTAACTGTTGGTAGGACACTTAACATGTACTGATTCGAATAGCGGTCAAACAGTTTTGCTATTTAAAAACAGTATAATCTGATTTTAAATTGACAGTGCTTGCGTCAAAAAGACGTTACCAAACTCATTGCTAAAAGAATTTTTTAAATATTTTGAAAGCAGCATATGGGTGTGGTATTGTTCTTATT
>QXVZ01013181.1:0-20306 GCA_008931825.1 Phallusia fumigata | reverse complement strand
GAAGCGTCTTTATTGCCTTGTTTATCTGACTTTAATCGCCGGACTGCAAATATTTGTCAGCAAACAGTTTCCTCCTGCGACAGGTTTACAAAAGCTCTAACATTCCACTTGGAGATTAGATGACAGCTCGGGCACGTTTGCATTTCGCATGTATACCTGCGTCACGGCGGGGAACGAGCCAATGTTGCTGATGTGTCAAGCAAACAAATTTTCTTGCCCACCAAATATGGTATCATTACTGTCCAGGAAGACATTAGCTGATTTGGAATTAGTAAGTAAGACGTGGTCGGGTCCACCGGGTACACATGTCATTAATCACAAAGTTGTTGTTTAATGCAGATGCGCTGGTATGACTTTTGANCCAGGAAGACATTAGCTGATTTGGAATTAGTAAGTAAGACGTGGTCGGGTCCACCGGGTACACATGTCATTAATCACAAAGTTGTTGTTTAATGCAGATGCGCTGGTATGACTTTTGATTGTCATGCAAACAACACACGTAAGACAGTAGCGCACTAAACCGGAATTGTAAATTACAGCTACTGACTATCGTTTTGATTGTATCAACGATTTTGGCACACGTCCAGGCGAGTCTGTTGCACACAAAAAGGCATTTGCTTTGGGAGTCAGGCGACTAACTCGCTATTCAGAAAGTTGTTTGCTAAAGCTCGATCAAAGTACAGCATTGACTTAAGCGGCGAAAAGGTCCCTTTGCAATAGACCTTTGCCATAATAGGCAAGTTTGCTTTGCGGTTATATGGGACCAGACTGTGCTTTACGATACAGGCCATGTTTGTCAGGTCGTTGTTGTTGCACTAAATTAGCCTGGTCGTCGCAACGCCATCTCGCTAAAACGGTCTACGGCTCGTTTTGTAAAGAACATAAACCTATGGCCCATTTCATTTGTGCCAAAACGAAATCAGCGAACGTCATCAGCAAACAGTAGGAACCATGCCACAGCATTTGCATGTAGGTTGTGTTAATTTACGTTTTCCTTCGCAGAATGCGTTTCCACTTGGTGTGAGTTTAAATAAGCTCATTTGTTAGCATAACGCGCGTAAATAAAATGCAAAGTGAGTTGGACACCCAAATTCAATGATTTATAGACGATTTCATACTTACCGAGGCTATGTTGCAACATTGCAATGATTATACATAGTGCTACTTGAGTTTTGCGATTGCTTCGCCAAATACATACGCATTAAGTGCGCACGCCCCAGGGGCATGTAGACCTGTAATTCCTGCGGTAACGTCTGAAGTGTAGTGGTTTGCATTTCTTTTGGGATTGGTTCGGCATGTTGAATATGGCTGTAAAGTGTTTCGTACGCTCATATGGTGCCATGAGAACAGCAAACTTTTCCGCTTTATATTTTTATTCCCTTGGCGAGGAAGTTTGTTTACAGCGCCGATGCCCTCGTAAAAGCACAGTTGGTTAAGTTTCGACTTTCGACTTTGTGAAGTTGCGTTTTGCCCGGCAGTTTTGTTCAAAAAAACGTTTATTTGTTAATCCCGAAAAAAAAACGATATGCCCCAGATGAGATTCTAACTTTCAGTGTAGGCCCTTACAGCTGAATCTGAATGTCCGGCGATAGAGAGGCCGCCCAGAGGATATGCCAAGGAACTGAAACTGGGAAGTCGTTGTCAAAAAATTTCCAGGAGACGAATTAACATTGCGACGTCACTGCATGTAAAGTGGTAAATTTCAGTGTGCTATGCCATGTGACCTAAGGACATGGGAAACGTGAACCGGGAAGCTTTGTAAATTTTCTAAGAATACGAATGTTCCACAGAGTCTCAAACAGTAAGAGCAGGTGTTGATAATTCTCACACAGGTATCAGGCTTATGTTCCCGCTTCCTAACAAGTGTTTCATTGAATCGTTAGGTCAATAGTCCGTTTTTGCATTCCTTTCTGTTTATAGAGGATAACACGAAAATTCAGACTGCTGTGTGTAACTCGTTTTACGTACATTTCGATCCTTTTTGGTTTCGACTCAGTCGTATTAAAGTGCGCAACCTAATCTCGATTTCCGATGTACAGCATTTTTTTGTCTACATGTCATGCCTCCCCTGGTAAACAAACTGGTGCACTGTTTAACATGCACTTGACTTGTGGCGATGATTTGTGAACTGATGCTAGGCTGCGCGTACCGTTTGCACATTTAGGATTCATTGGCTGTGAAACCGGGATCCTGTTTACCTGTAGGTATACCGCTGTTGCCAGGTTTAAGCCGAAATCAGTTGTATAAGATTATTGGTTGTTCACACGATATAATTCGTTTGCAATTAAGACACTCGGCTTGGGGTTGCGTGAAAGAGAAAGTAGCTTGTGTTTGTCGTCAGTTTCGCTTGTATTGTTGTGTCAGGTACGTGACTGATGAAGCCAGTTTAACTATTAACAGATTTAGGTAAATGCCTTTCAGACCTTATGTTCACTGTGAATATAGGGCTGTCGGCGTTGTGGTAAATTATTATGCAATGACGGGACAAAAATACGGCGAAGAGAGATGCCGAATGGGATAATTTTCTTTGAGGTCAAAAAGTTTAATTTATATCGTTCAAACTGCAGTAAATATTATTGTGATGATATTTTATGATTTTTGTTGTTGATATTTTGTGACCTGGTCGCGCATGTTTGTTGTTCAGGTAATTAACTAACAAAAAACTGAGTATCGCTGGCTTCGGTTTCATCCCGTAGTCAGTATCGGTTGAACGCGTGCAACATGATGCCGATATCGTTACACTTTGGTGTCCGCTTACCTAAAAGTGTCAGTGTAACAAATTCCGGAATTTAAAAGAGGTCGTATTACCGGCGTAACATAGTAAGTGTATCAACTTGTGTCGGTCGATTTTGCAGACGTGACAAGACGATACGTTGTAGTTTTAATCAGAGAATTAATAATACAGATGCCAGGCAAAATTGCCATCCAAATATGCCTACTTCCGCGTTATAGGCCTTGCGGCAAAGGCTGGTTTGGTTTAAGCCTCGCAGGAAAAACATTTCCTGGTGTAAAAATTAGCTTGTGGGACGCTCCATCGTTTAGTTTCGGAAATCTGTTTCTCACGCTCCTTTTAAGTTGTTCAAACTACGTTTTTGTGTTGCATCACATGGTTAACGGATAGGTTTACAAACAATTGGGCAGATAGACTCCTTGAATCATCTAAGCAACGCAAGCTAACGCACAACAAACCATGACGCACTTATCAACGTTTTGCCGGTGTCACGCTTTGCGCGTGCACTGCCGGTGCGCATGCCAACGTTTACAATTAAACGCGTGTGTGCGGCGCGTGGCGGGTATGTGCCAGCTTGATGGCAACGGAAGCTGCGTTCGGTATAGCGTCACAGCACGGCTTCAACGAGGAAGTTTGGCCGTTTGTCAGCCCGACCGGGGCGTTGTTTTGCCCGACTATTGTGGTTGTTCGCACTCGAAAGCTAATAAAATAGCGTGTGAATACAGAGCGAGCTTTGAGCTGGTGTATTTGTAGCAATGTGATTTTATGACAGTTTTGACCTTGTCATCGTCTCGCAATAGTGGACTGTTTCCGGTGTTTTTGTAGAAATAGTACGACTTTCTATCATTAGTTGTTTAGTGAGCCTAGTAACCAAGCAAAAGGCATGACAGGACAAGAAATGAAAGGCAATGACCAAGAGTTGGCTCTTATGAAGCTTTTTTACTGCTGTGAAAATATTCAATGCAGCACGATTTAACAAGTATTTTGTTTCGATGTTCATGTTTTTTGTGTAAAATTGGCAGGAATTTATTACAGACAGATGCTAATTGTTCTGGGATAATTGTTTTTCTGCATCAGCAATTATATTTCCTTGATTACCCTCATTTACTGTTAACCATTGTCCGTCAGGTTTTATACCCAACTGCTTTTATGCTTGGTTGGTTTCTGCAAACAAAAATAAAACTCAACAAATTTTAAACACAAATATTTTAAAAAATAATTAAAAAATTTTTTTTATTTTTTCAAACAACCAAAAATTGTAATGGTTGGATGATATTTTTCTCTGCATTTACAGGACATTATTAAACTTGTAGTAGATTTATTTTGACTACTAATCATGTCATACGAATCCAGTATCTCAGCGCAATTTGAACAGGAGGGATTTTCTGGGGAAGAGTTGGAGCATTTAGTGACTTGTTTTGCTCTTGTTGGTAAGTTACTATGTTTCATTGTATGTTTATGTTGGTAGTTTACTATCATACATTTATGGTTGTGAAAACAAAAATGCAGCTTTGGTTTGATCTAAGCCTGGAAAACCCCAAAACTGCAGAGTTAATTGCTGTTAATTTCTGATATCTGTATGTTTAGATGTAAACCAAAATGGAACTATTGAAAAGGCTGAAATGGGAAATCTATTGGATAAATGTGGAAAGCCACAACCAAACTTCAAAATTCGAGATCTCTACCAGGAGTTTGATGTTGACAAAAATAATGTCATCACACCCTCAGAATTTGCCAAGGTGAGCTGCATGATTTTAAATGAAACATATCGTTATAGGTGGTATGTAACCAAAGAGTACAAGCAAGCTTTTGAAACCTTTACTATTCTTGTAGATTTATCAAAATGTGACAAAAAATGATGCAGCAAAAAACTTCAAGAAAACGGTCGCAGCAAAAAGGGGCCTTGTGGCCAAAGGTGGTATGTCTCAGGCTTCAGCTGAAGGCACACAGCATTCATACTCAGAAGAAGAATGCCTTGCCTTTACTAACTGGATTATAAAGGTTTGTTTAATTGATTGTCTTTAATTTGATTTGCCTGAGGAACCTGACTCCCAAAAATGTAAACCTTAAACTTAATTTTATTTTTTAGAAATAAAAGCATTTTTATCATGTGTTTTCAGCATTTGAAAGATGATCCAGATTGTGGAGCACTGGTCAAAGGAATGAGTTCTGAAGATCTTTTCTCAAAACTCGGTGATGGAATACTTTTATGGTATGCCTGCAATATTCAGCAAATAAAAGCAATTGTGGCTTGTTACATGACCATTTAAAAGTTTCATATCGTGTGAAGTATAAAATGACTCGGCATTTTTACTGCTTGGAACTATGAAAAAAAAATTATTTACTTTTTTTCTCAACAGTAAACTCATCAACCACTCCCAGCCTGACACTATCGATGAAAGAACCATTAACAAAAAAAACCTCAATGTTTATCGAAAGCAGGTAAAAAACAAAGATAGTTTTTTAGTTGCTATTAAGACTATATACCCAAAATAACATAACATACTTTTGCAGGAAAATCTTAACCTTGCTGTCAACTCTGCATCAGCCATAGGTTGCAGTATTGTGAACATCGGTGGACAGGATATCGCTGACAAAAAACCCCACATTGTCCTTGGTTTGCTCTGGCAGGTCATTAGAATCGGTCTTTTCGCCAAGATCGATCTTGCCCACTGCCCAGGTACATATTTTGACACATATACACACCCACTTTCTGTTTTCCTGAACTATTAATCAGATTAGTCCAACCGTAATTTAGCACCAATCGTTGTTTGTTATTTTGCAGGCCAATTTGTTTAGCCAGGCCTTTGGGTGGTGCTCTTTAGCATTAAAAAATCACCTGGTTTGTAAATTTACTGCTATGGCCAAAGTAAATACTTAACTGGTCATCAATACCCCATGATACTGCAAACAAACTTTAGCATGTTTGTTTTTTCAAAAATAGATTACAAAGTATTTAACACTAAACCATGATTGTTTGTGCTGTGTAGATTTGGCTGCCCTAGCCTTTGAGGGAGAAAGCCTGCAGGATCTGCTGAACCTTTCACCAGAAGAGTTGCTGCTGAGGTACTGCATCAAATATTGTGTTGTGGAAAAACTTTTGTGTGCCGTTAGCAACAGTGTAGATCAGTGGTTTTCTACCTGGGTCAAGCACCCCTAGAGGGGTCGTGAGCATTTTTTGTAGGGGTCACAAGTAGTGGGTGTACTTTAGCAAAGATTTAAAAAATATGAGACCGATAAAAAATTATTATGCAGAGAATACAGCACATTCCTATTAAAGATAAGCAATACATCTTTATCCATTTTTTGGGAGAAATTCAATGTTAGCAACTTTAAAGATATCTGAATTACAATGTTAAAAGGTCAGCTGTTAGGTTGATTTGTTCTTTCTTTCAAGGTAAAAGGTTGAAAACTGCTGGTGTAGAATGTGAAATATATTTAAAGGGGCAAAGCATGTTTTTTTTTTCAATCTAAAGTCTGTTTCAGAAGTTTGAGTTCTTAATCCCTACCTTTTTTACACACAGTAATTTTTACAAATCGTATTAATGTTTTGCAGATGGGTCAATTATCACCTTAATAATTCAGAAGGGTACAAGGCAAGGAGTGGAAAGAAAATTGAAAACTTCAGTGGAGATATTAAGGACTCCATTGCTTACGCTTATTTGCTGGAACAGATTCAACCTGTTGATGAGGAGATGAAACAGTATGAATTGGACCCAGCTATTAATGGCAAATTGGATGCTGATGTAAGATAATGAACACAGAACTTTTAATTATTTAAATGCAAAAGACCCTGGTTTTTTTCAAGTAATAAATTATTCTTGTAGTTTGGCCAGTTATATATTTGCTGTAGCCCTGTAATGTTTAGCATAAATGCATGTTTTTTTTTCAGAAATCAAACAACCAAGACAGGGCAGAGGCAGTTCTTAAGTCAGCCGATCGACTTGGCTGCCGAGAGTTTGTTACAGCCAAAGACATTTGCAGAGGACACGCCAAACTTAACTTGGCTTTTGTGGCCAATCTTTTCAATACTCATCCAGCATTGAAAAAGGTTGAAATTGAGGAAGAATTTATTGGTATGTGGGAGATATCTGACGAAGAAATGTGTATACAACTTTTGTTTTATAACTTGACTATTTTTTACTTTAGAGGAGACCAGAGAAGAAAAAACTTACCGAAACTGGATGAACAGTCTTGGAGTTAGCCCACGTGTTCACTATATGTACAAGTAAAGAACCAAACTGAATATTTAACCTTGTGTCAAAATGTTTAATTGTTTGGCNTTTCGAGGTAAAAGGTTGAAAACTGCTGGTGTAGAATGTGAAATATATTTAAAGGGGCAAAGCATGTTTTTTTTTCAATCTAAAGTCTGTTTCAGAAGTTTGAGTTCTTAATCCCTACCTTTTTTACACACAGTAATTTTTACAAATCGTATTAATGTTTTGCAGATGGGTCAATTATCACCTTAATAATTCAGAAGGGTACAAGGCAAGGAGTGGAAAGAAAATTGAAAACTTCAGTGGAGATATTAAGGACTCCATTGCTTACGCTTATTTGCTGGAACAGATTCAACCTGTTGATGAGGAGATGAAACAGTATGAATTGGACCCAGCTATTAATGGCAAACTGGATGCTGATGTAAGATACTGAACACAGAGCTTTTAATTGTTTAAATGCAAAAGACCCTGGTTTTTTTTCAAGTAATAAATTATTCTTGTAGTTTGGCCAGTTATATATTTGCTGTAGCCCTGTGATGTTTAGCATAAATGCATGTTTTTTTTTCAGAAATCAAACAACCAAGACAGGGCAGAAGCAGTTCTTAAGTCAGCCGATAGACTTGGCTGCCGAGAGTTTGTTACAGCCAAAGACATTTGCAGAGGACATGCCAAACTTAACTTGGCTTTTGTGGCCAATCTTTTCAATACTCATCCAGCATTGAAAAGGGTCGAAATTGAGGAAGAATTTATTGGTATGTGGGAGATTTCTGACCAAGAAATGTGTTTACAACTTCTGTTTTTTAACTTGACTATNCACGCGAGCACATTGCTTGACGTGTTACCAAGGGAAAGCAGCTCGTTTTAACTTGATTTATAATGATTAGAGATTACCGCTGGCTAAGTCCAGAAATGTCTACGATTCCTTTACATTCGCGACCAACAATAATTTTCCATTACAGACAAATTGCATTCTATTTAAGAAAGTGAAATTTGTGCAATACCCGTGACTTGGGCGGGTCTCAGAGAGCTCTCGATGTCCTGTACAGCCGTCATATGTTTGCTTGTCGTGCCTTATACCGCTTCGCGTCACAGACATCCTTGTGACGTCATAATTATTATTCCACTGACTACAGTAAAATATAACCGCCGTAAAGTATGGAATTCCTATTGTCTGATAAGATGCAATTAACCCTCTGTTGCCCTCAGTTAGAATAGTTTACGGAGCATGTAGGCAAGCCAGCTATCTTACTGTAGAAATGGACCCACACAGACATAAGTGGCACAGGAAGAGTTGCTCTAAACCAGTAGTTCTTAACCTTTTACCTTGGCGGTACCCCCTTGAAATTAATAACCAATTCTCGTATCCCTTTCAAAATTTCCGAAGTGATTTTTGTTCCATGTTTAAATACCAAACAATTTTGTTTGGATGTTATAGATCTTATATATGGTATATATTATTCAATATCCTTGTACCTCCTGGAAACACACCCTTAGGGGTGCCCTGGTAAATAACCCCTGCTCTAAAAGACAACATCCATCGTAGGGCTATTGTTGTTACTCGAATCTGGGAGAACTTATATCAGAACTTAATGTGGTAGAACCTGGTAATCGTCGCCCTTCTTCCTTACATAGACAGCTGCATTATAACAACCTAAAAAAGAGGGCACACTTCTACAAGTTACTAAAAGACTACAAGAGTAATCGTTTTGTTCGGCGGATGAGAGCAAGCAAAATAAGCTATAGCGAAAAGTCTCGCAATCTGTAGGGGTCTCTAAAAACTCAGAAATAAAACTTCTTTTTTTAATGTTTTGTCTTAAATTAGAACTTCTGTAATGTTACGTGTATATTAACAAACATTAAAAAGTATGAAGTTTTCATTCAATCAAATACTTTCAAACTTTCTATTACCAGCTGGCGTCACGTGAAGCTTGAGGACTTCAGAGCTTTATACAGCTTATGGCGTCACCAATTCTAAATCCGGAACTGACTGCATGAAACCGACCAGCAAATCGTCGCACTTTACCATCCATCATCAACCTGACAGAATATTTTACAAGAACACTATTCGCTGAGTGTACTCTTATACCTATGCAGGCATTAACGACGTTGCAGTCGTTTGTCGCCAAGATGGCCGAATGATTAGCGCAACCGAACCACCTTGTGCTCGCCGCAATGTTCTGTGAGAGGCGACATTACTTTAACCAAGTGAAAACAAACAAACCAAAACAAATGTCCTGCAACGTATGAACTCGAGAAAATCTAAAAAAAATTAGTCGTATCATCAAACAATTAAATCAACAATGTTGGGGGAACATTGCCCCCTATCGTGCTCTACTGTAATATGTACCATTTTCAATTTTTTTTCGCCCAAAGAACTTAATGTATAGCATGAAAAACACAGTGAGGGGAGTTTGAGCAACCGCTTTAGTGGTCGCCACGTCGTAAAGATATCTCACGTAGACAATCGTGTTTTTATAAGGTTGCAATTGAAGTTGTTCCCTCCGTATGCTCTGTTGCTGAATTTTAGAGCTAAACCTGGGCAAACAGGCCAAAAGATAACGGTCCCGGCCATTCTGCCCATGTCAGAAAACCAGTGGTGATAGCACATGCAACGTCATTCCTTAAACTTGTAACCTAACAACCTGATATTCGCGGTTTTGTAACCATTGTACGGGTAAACAACACAAAGAAGGCACGAACCTCAATTATTTACGAAACATTTTTTATGTTTTCTTGTTTTCCACCCACTTTATCCCTAAGAACAACGCCATCCCTCCCATGGAGCTTCCTCTCTATTAAAACCCTTGTTGTAAATGACAAACGGCGAATTTGGCGCACTTAGCAAAGATGGCTAATTAGCATCTTTAACTTTACTAATTGCAATGCCTTTTTATGCCTTGCATACGGGCATAGTCCTTTTCACTCTTTGACACGCTGTTCACAAGTAAGTTTATCTATTTTGGCTAATGACTTAAGTTGGTAAGGTTAAAGGAAGTCACATTAATAGAACCGAACGTGTCTTCCCATCATTAATTATTCAGTTTTATTCTGATCTATCCTGTACCATGACAATGCGTTGTTGTACAAACCCACCGTCACGTTGATACGCCTTTTCTGTAGCGTAAAGGCGCCAGTATTTGCAAAACTGCCGTGTCATTACGACTGCGCGGTTCTTTGTGTCGTGACGATTGATGACAAATGAAATTTTTCTCTCCTGTTTTTTGACAATCATCTTTGAAGGGTTTGGTTTCTGTATGTTTGCCTTTCTAGGTGTCTACCAACAATGGTTGATCGTCAAAAATCAAACAATAGAATTTCTTACAAGTGCCCAACCTTTTGCTAACCACGCGATGGATGTTATTCTGCATTCGTTTGGCTTTGCTAGCCTGTCTGCCAAAACAGCAATAAAACGGTTTATAATTGGACCTCACAACTACTAATTTCCGCCTACTTCCAACACATACAACATTTGGGGTAAACCCACAATTTACATTCAATGCAGTTTGCATTTGATGATAGTTCGTGGACTAGATGATCCAAACTGTTTTAATACAACAAAAATGCTAATAGGTGTTAAGGATAAATGTAAAAGTAACAGTTGGTAAAACAATTCTAAGCCACCATCTTTGCGAGTTGGCCATTGTCGTGCAGCTTTTTCACATCAGTTCCACCACCAATATATTTTCCCTCGATGAAAACTTGTGGCACAGAGCGAACGCCGGTGATGGCACGTAATGCATCCTGATAAGCATCCGTATCGTCCTTTAGGTCGAGTTCAATGGCCGTATACGTCGCTTTTACACCTGCGACATGGAAATACCTTTACATGTTTTCTCGTTATATGGCTGCCTTTTTAAAACAAAACAAATTCGGACAGTTTTAACTAATGCATAGCCAAGGTAGCACAATAACTCACCCTCCAAAGCAGTTTTTGCCATTTTGCAATATGGACAGTACGTCTTCGAATACACGACAATCTTATTACCATTGATTGCAGTCTTGATTTTTTTATCATACGATGCCATGTTTTAAGTCTGTATTGTACAATAACTAACTTTATCACAGAGTACAGTACAAGCTTGCGTAAACTGAGATGCTCAGATCTAAATTGTGGCCAACATCCTGCCCAGCACAGCCTGTATTTATGTAACGGATGTTTTTGCTGAGAAAAAGGCAGAGTGGCAGACAGCGTGCAATGCATTATTACTTCACCAGCCTTCAATCTCTTTCGTGTTCTGTTTCATTCCTATTAAACGTTAATTTACCACCCAAAATACTTAACATTCTCTCTTAACCGCAACTTATAATCTTTCTACGTTTATGTGCTTTTGGAGCTGCAAATAAAATCATACAATAATCTGACGATATTGGTGCGATATAAGCAGAACACACCCGGTACACTTCAACCATCTTTAAAAACAGGACACTTGACTCGATAACCAATGTTTTTTCGGTGTCCTTGCTCTTTTGTGAAACCTGTTAACGATGACGAATTGATGAAATGACAATGCAAATAACAAAATAAAATAAAATAAAATCCTTAATACAAACGAATGACTCCGAATCTGTCATAATTCATTTTTAGAGATTTTCGGCACACTTTTTTTAACCACCGCTGGTTTCTTTGCGCAGACGAGTTTCTTTGGGCGAGCAAAACCTGCGGTGGGAATAATCACAAAAGTCAAAACCCTACACATGTAGAAGCTGATAACCTTGGATGAGGTGCGCTTGCTATTTTCGTTACTTTCAAAATGGTTTTATTCAGGGAGTCGAACCGCTTGTTATATGGGTTCAGGTTCGGTTCGGGTTCGCTATTTATTGTTTTTAGAGGTTCGGGTTCGGTTCAGGTTTTACGAAAAAAATATTTTTCGGTTCGGGTTCAGTTCCGGTTCGGGCAAATTAATCGGTCCGAACCGGTTTGCGGTTTTTGAACCGGTTTTAATACCCTTTTAGAAAAATGAGTCTTCATTTTTACTGGTTCGGTTCCGGTTCAGGTTCAAGGCTAAACGAAATATAGGGTTCAGCTCCGGTTCGGGTTTCCAAGAAAATAAAATTTAAGGTTCGGGTTCGGTTCAGGTTTAATGAAATAAACCGCTCAAACCGGTTCGCGGGTTCGGGTTCAGTTCCGGTTCGACTCCCTGGTTTTATTTAACGAGACATGATTTAACTGTTACAAGACCGGTGACGCATAACTGCCGGTTGTAAACAGAGGCAGTAGAGAGCGAAACTTGTATAAATAACGCGGAAGTGATCAGAAATGGAAGTTCGCAGATCGTTTTAAATCAGTGTTGTACCGTTTGTTGCTATCGATGAGATGCTATATTTTGTTTCCAATAAAATAGTATGTTAACAGTTAAGCTTCGATGACGTAGTTATGACGTGTGGTCATTAAAGTATACTAGACCCGTGACAACTGACAGCCCTGGCGAAGTTTGGCACCCTAAAAATATTGTCTATTAGGTTTAGGCATTTCATGTAACAGTTTTTTGCCTGAATTACCGAATTACCATTTTGGATTATTTAAACCAACATCCTCTGTATTATAGTCAAGGACTGCCCAGTTTTTTTGTTTATTGCATTGAAACTGTTCCACATAACTTGTGTGCAACTGTTGTCCCAAAAATGAATGAGGAAAAATGGTTTCATGGGCACATAAGTAGACAGAAAGCTGAGGAACTGTTGCAAAATTCTGGAATTGATGGCAGTTTTGTTGTTCGATCAAGTGAAAGCATTGCTGGAGCGTATGCATTAAGTGTTTTGTAAGTTTTTTTGTATTAGTTTTATCCTATTTTTATGCTTTATTTGATATTTCTTATGGTAGCTATTAGCTAATAACCAGTACAACTGATGTTCTCACAAGATTCCTTTAAATTGGATGTCTTTGTTATTGATTTAACATTAACACAATCACATTAAGTTTGTTTTACTTTCAACAAAGTGTTAGGTACATGTATTTTGCAACAATTTCGAAAACATTATATCACATGTCATATTATCAACAGATTTTTGGCAATTTGTTTCATGTATACATACCTATAAAATATTATGTGCTACTTGTATGCTCCAGGGTAACTAAATTTTTTTTTAAACCATATCTAGGTTTAACAAAACAGTCCACACCTATCGAGTGCTTCCAACAGATGCAGGACTTTTAGCTGTGCAAACTCTCAATGGAGTGCAACAACGGAAATTTAAGTCCATATCAGAACTTGTATTTGAATACAAGAACCCACAGAATGGTCTTATTTGTGCCCTCGCTAATCCAGTTGGACCTGTAACTTCCAAACTGCCTGCTTTTGGTAAGATGTATTTTATTTATCGAAGCATATCACCAAGTTTCATTTTGTTGCATAAGAATTTGTTTAAAAACGAGTCACTCGTGATTGCCCAAAATCATTATTGTTTTGTTTTGTGGCTTTATTACTAACTATGGTCATCTTAAAAGAATTTAAATTAAAAAGTACAAATCAGCTTAAGCAATGCAACTGTTAGTAAAGAAATGTTTACAAGAGCTCAATGTAGTATTATTTGCACTTTGATTTGCAGTACAGCCCACAATCTAATGTTTATTAACCACAACACATCCTAGCTCCTATTAGTTCGAACAGATTATGATTCATTGTGTCTCCAAGTGTTAAAATAGTACCCAGTGTGTTCTGTGGTGTTATTGTACTGCTATAGGCCTGGATCCTGACCATGTCATTTGTAAGTTATTTTTTTGGCAATTTGTACCATTAGTAACTGTGACAAGCGTTTATTGTGTAAGCATTGTTACTTATTGGGGCACTAGGTTGTCTGTCATTTTATTTGTTTCATCGATACAGAATGTTTTTGATAAACTTTTTTAGTCAAGCCTTATTATAGCAACCTGTATTCACATTAAAAAATTAGTGTTATAGGATCAAATAGACATATTTTGTGGATGCTAGGAGTCATGCTGTCACAAAAGACAACGGATTTTCCTATATTATACCGCTTTGCAACCAAAAGTGATGTAAATAGCCTGATTAGAGTTTCACAATAACCCCTCAACTGTGGCCTGTGGGGCCGATCCAAAAATAACCTTGGCCAGACCAGACAAGTTTTCTGTTTGGCTTTTGGTCTCACCAAAGGCAACTGGAACGCTTTCGGTTGCGGGGGCAATATAAACTTTTATCAACTGCATACTCAATTCCGGTATACATACAGCGAATGCCGCAATCGTAAAAATGCGCTCGTTTGCGCAACCCTTCCGAAAATGGGTTGGGTTTTCTGGTATTCAGCTCTCTGCGAAATTGCGTGATTGGCGTAATTGGTGCATTTTGTTGGCTCATCGCCAGGTCATGCCTAGCATTTTAAAGATATCAAATTCTGGTAGAGCTGGAAGCACTGCATAATAGTTTGCTAGCACATTGGAAGTAGACTTCCTCAGTGTTTGTTTTCTGAGTTAATTTCTGCATACATTAGGTCAAGGCTCATTGGATGTTCTAACTATGCATCTACGATGTGCCAAAACGCTCTGCGTTTGCCAAAATTGCATTGGTTTACTGATCAATTTACGTGCAATGAAACATCGAAAACATGAACCGCAGCTGATCTGATTTTGGCTTTTCGAAATCTGTAATATCATGCATCGCCCTGTTTCGCAAACCAGATACGGGAAGCTACAACCCTAGGATTTGTTTACGCCCTCGGGCCACGGCTGTTGTTGCCTTTTCCCAGTGTGTAAGTGGCAGATGTTTTCGTAGGTCGGATGTTGTGTAAAAGTCATTAACCCCGGGGGGCAGTTTCGTACCCGGGGATCCGGTGCATCCATTGTTGGCTGAAACAAACCCCGGTGTGTGTTGGTAACCTAGTTTAAACCTTCACGAACAAGACTGCGTTTACAACAACACACCGATTTTTGCAATTACGGTCTCATGCATCTAAACCGGAATGCACTTAAAAAATTGCACTGAATCTTTGTTGGTTTTTTTTGTATGCTGCGTTAATGTTAAACCTCTCAAAGTAGGTCGGGTGCGATGTTTTTTTTCTAATGACACGCAACGTAGAACCTTTTTGTTTAAGTTCTTTTAATTGCATACTATGTCACGATTACGCGCAGGGTTTAGATACTTGAAGCATTGGCACTAAACTTTCGGTTACTGCGTACCATCCTTTTTTTCACATCACTGTATTGGATCGGTTTTTTTATGGACCTCAACGTCAGCCTCGAGTTTCAACTGCCTTTGTTCTGAAGTACTTTATTTACGAATCCATAATAGTGCTTCCGTCAGCTGTGCGGTGCACTGAAAAAACTTGCGAAATCATTTTCTAGATGATCGGTCGCAGTGTCCAGACGAGCCTAGCAATATAATGTCGTTAACAAACTTGTTAACTCCGGCAGCAACTACCTAATTGCCAGCTTTTATTTGTTTGCTAACTCCTACCACAGTAGTTGAATGGCAAATATTTGCATTAAGTTTGTGAGGATTCACGTTGCCCGTGACGAAACCCCCGTCCGGTGACGTCAGTTTCGGTGGGCGGACGTGAAGTAGAGTGACGAACGGCAGAACAAAAGCGCCTCTGTGGCGTGTTTAGGGGTGAAAAACCCGCACTTGTCTCATCCTCAATCAATGGCCGCTCGGTGCGTGGAATTTTTACAATTCTCCTACTTTGTGTTTAAATAGTTCCTGTTTCCAGTATTGCTTTTATCCCAGATAAAAACGCGCTCTGGTGATTTGATTTACACCAGGCCTAAAGTATACGCTGCCGTCTTATACATGACCAGTACCCGATCCAATTGCTTGTTTCTGTGTGTAACCGACGGGTGCACCTGTTGTCGGAAATCCTGTTGCGCTGCCTTATCAAACGCATATGCCCTGCCTACTGCTAATGTGTGCGTGTGTATATTAGTGTTTACTCACTGCCTACATACCCAGACCGAACGTTCTATTGTAGCGATAATATGACCTAAATTTTTTGCGGTACCGCTATTTTTTGGGTTTCGGATGCACCGCTAGATTCCCAATGTGTTTCGTGAGGTAAAATGTGAAAAGGAGGTCTGAAGATTGTTCAAATCGGTCGCAGAGCCTTTATTTTCGCAGTTTTACTAAAAAAACGTGCAAATCGGAAGATATTTTTTTACCTATTCCACCTGTATCCTTGAATTATTTCACAGGTTTGGCTGCAAGAGGTTAACATGGAAACCCAGTTGACACCTCCAGGGCTGAACATGTATCACAGCCAAACAAATAAAACCTAATATTAAAAGTAAAAATTACGTTACAGAGCCGCCAAATGCAACAGTCCGTAACGACCCCCTGCCGAAGCCCCCTGGGGCAACAGCATCACCGTCGGGCCGCGTAATGCAAATGGGGGTCAAGGTCATGCCCACCGAAACGCCGAAACCACCAACACCGACACCTGGTGACAAAGGCCGGGATCTGCCCCCAGTACCTATCAGGTTTGAAAGAACTTTTTGTCAGAAAGTTTAGCAGCAGAGTTATTCGTTCGGTTTTTCGCTGAAGAGGAGTAGCTCTTAAGATTTGGCATGTTGGCTGTCATATAAAGAAATGCCGTTTGTCCGCGTTGCTAACACACTTACAAAAGTGCCTGAATGCTCGATATTCAAAAAAACATGTTAAAACCAAAAATATTTTAGGTTTAGGCTGTGACTGCCGAAAACTATATTTAAACATTTGTTTATGTCGTCAGTTAAACGTAAACTGTATTGGTTGGTAATCTGTAATTTCAAAAGATGTTGTTTTTTTCAGTAGAGAATTGCCACCCAGCCGTGTTCCTGCTTCCAAGCCGATCGAAAGCAAATCTAAGGAAGCGGATTTACAGACGAAGTTCGTTGAGCGTCTCAACGAGATCAAGAACAGCTAGTAAGTGTACTACGACTATAAAAGTCACGGCTTAACGTGTGCCAGGTAAGTAGAACACAAGGTATCGGGGGCCACGTTACCGCACATACCTGTTTCTACCCACCCAATTAGTATGAACACAAACAAACGAATCGTGTCGTGTATTGAAAATTATCCTCGTGCAAAATCGAATTCTTATCGAACTGGCAAACAAGGCCATCGTGTGTGTAGGGCGTGTGTTTTGCCTGATTCGCAATCTTAAGTACTTCTTCATTTTCCCTCTAGCCTGTTGTTCGAGTAAATACCCATAACGACTATAACGAAAGTGCTTTCGGGGTAATCTTTGTGTGATCGGATTCGCATCAA
Source organism: Phallusia fumigata (assembly GCA_008931825.1). Classification (NCBI taxonomy): domain Eukaryota; kingdom Metazoa; phylum Chordata; class Ascidiacea; order Phlebobranchia; family Ascidiidae; genus Phallusia; species Phallusia fumigata. The sequence goes on along the minus strand of QXVZ01013181.1, from coordinate 3,165 downwards.
CCGTTGTGTCTGGACGTGCCACATTTTGCAACTGAAACATGTTGGTGAGGTTTTCCTGTTCTTGTGTGGTAACACAGTTAACAAAAAAACTGTGTCCATCTGCTCTACATTCGCTTCTAAGCAACCGTTTAGCGTTCCCGGGGCATATCTCGTGGAGCGCTGATGCTATAACAATGCCACTGTCTTTATACTTTGTTTCACAAACGTGACAAAAGCATTGAACATTGAAACCAATAGGTCTAATTTTTTTCAAATAAATTGTGTGATGTATTTTTACAGTCCGTCCGTTGGTTCTGGATATTTTGAGAGCGTGCAGCAGTATGCGTCGGACCGGGGTCTGTTGGCCGATCTTGCCACTATTAAGAGGGGAGGTGGTCAATGTGCAGAACTTCAAACCCTTCTTGCAAAAGAAGCTGTCGCTTTCCAGAGGTGAACACAGTTGAAACACCGGATGCAACTGCTGTTTACCTGCAGTGCAGCGTCAGCAATGGTTAACCCTCCCTTTACAGTTTTTAATGAAACTAGCTTGGAATATACAGCCCTGATAATTCCTCTTGCCATACCTTTTGGAGCTTAAATGTTCCGTAGTGATCTGGTACATATTTCTCTAGTCAAGCAGTACAACCATGGTATATGGTTGTTGATGAAAACTTGGCATGTACGTTGCTTAGTAAACTGTCCAGAGGCCTATATTATATCTCAATCTCACTGCACGTTTTTCAACTAAAGCGCCAACCCAGACATGCCCTGTACGAGTTTCCATGAAGACATAACCAATAAATAGTGTAACATGCGTTGATTGGTTTCTTCTACTTCAGCGAACTGGAGAGATTTCTTACCAAAATCGACGTTCTCCGGCAGCTCTTCGACTTCGGATCGGCCCCAAGGAAGAACAACGCTTACAATAGAGTGAGTTGGGCTATTTTTCGGATTAAAGTCAAAAGCCTTCCGGGTCTGTGTTGCGCTTCGACGTGATATGAAGTTTGTGTTGCGATAATTCCCAAATACTGTGGAGGTTTTGTTCTACGGAATTTAATCTTGATCGGTCTGTACTACTGTAATAGATACCTGACTTCAACAGTAAACAACCTTAAATGCAACGCAAGGACGTTTGTTAGCACTCTATACGACCCTGATTCTTTTACATGAACGGAAAAGTGCAATAGCAGTTTGTATTCCAAAAATCCATAAATNCAGCAGAGTTATTCGTTCGGTTTTTCGCTGAACAGGAGTAGCTCTTAAGATTTAGTATGTTAGCTGTCATGTGAAGAAATGCCGTTTGTCCGCGTTGATAACACACTTACAAAAGTGCCTGAATGCTCGATATTCAAAAAAACATGTTAAAACCAAGAATATTTTAGGTTTAGGCTGTGACTGCCGAAAACTATATTTAAACATTTGTTTATGTCGTCAGTTAAACGTAAACTGTATTTTTTGTTAATCTGTAATTTCAAAAGATGTTGTTTTTCAGTAGAGAATTGCCACCGAGCCGTGTTCCTGCTTCCAAGCCGATCGAANAATCGCTCAACAAGCGGGCGTGCATCAAGTTACAGGTATGTGCCAGGTTAATAACTTTCACCTGCTATGTGTTTTCAAATTGATGGGAGTTATTTTTTCATTTGTATGCGTACAGGAACTGATGGGCTTGGGGTCAACGAGCCCACAGTTGACATTTCCCAGGAAACAATCGCGCAACATTGTTCCGCTCACCGACAGAATCTTCGAAGTAAGTGAAAAAAAACGGTACCTGTTTGGACTATGGAACCTTTAACAGTATGTTGAAAATATTACTGTACGAGAGGCCTGCAAGGTTATGCCGAATCCAAGCATTATGTTTCAATACAAGTTCCAGAGATGACTGTACTTTGGAACTGAAGTTATAGTTTCAATAAGAAGTACTTGTGTGTAGAACATTTTCTACGTTTCGACAAACGCTGTTGTCATCTGTAATTCACAGTTATATCTAAAAAATTCATGAATTTCAAGCTCCGTCCGAAAACTTGTTTTGTTGCTGAAACACTGACTGCTTATGTACCTCAGCGCCGCTATTGAAACTGTTGATAAACCATTTCCCACTACTTGCGTGTAACTTGTATTTATATTGTAGGTAAAGCAGGAAGGAGCGTTAAAATACGCCAAGCACCGACTGAGGATCGATGTACTAAGCGGCAAATTACACGTGATGAAGGGAGATGGGACGACGAATGAATATGACCACACACAAGGTGGAGTTGTTTGATTTTTTAGCCCATTTTGCCAGGATGTCTTTTCAGCCTTTTGCATTATATGAACTCTTTTAGTGATTCGCCTAAACCGGTGTGTTACGCTTCCTCTTGTATGCATTAGCGGCCTATTGTTTTTTGATATCATGGGTTCCCTTTCATGCAGGGGATACAAATTGTTTTTGTGTCAATAAAGGGTCGTCCGATTTTTACACATACTAGGTGGGTATCTGGGTTGTCCACTGACAACCTTTTTTCCCAGTTTACTTATTGGTCAACCCAAAGGCCCCCTAGACGTGAAATTTTTAAAATAGCAAAATTTAATTCCCTTTTTTATTTTTAATGTGGCATCTTTGCCCGGTTTCTTTTTCTTTGAAAGAGCCAAAAAAATAGTGCGAGTAAATGAAAAAAAATTGTAATATTTTGTCACTTTACCTTACAAACCCATTTCTCGTCGGACGTTTTGTCATTGTACCTTAAATCTGTGGTAGTGCTCCAAATCATAAAGAACAACAAGTCGAAGACGAAACTGATGATCGTGCTAGAGGGAAACAAGAAGCGCGAATATTCGTTCGAGCAGAGCGCAAACAGGGAAGCCTTCTGTCAACTTCTTCAGCACGTTAGGAACAAACACAGTGCTTCATCTGAACCGGATTGTGTGTCTTTGTTTTGTGGCACTTGGAACATGGGTGAGGCGTTTTAGATATACCTTTTGAAAATTATTCCCCGATTGTTTAAACCGAATTTTCGCACGTCGATCGTTGCATCGCATGGTTTTCGAATTTGTTAGAATTCTTTATTAAATGTTTTTTGGACACATGTATAAACTTTAAAACAGAATATGTAGGGAATATTTAAAAAAAGTGACCCAAGATTTCACAAAGAAAAAAGCTGTAAAAAATATCCAAGCTAAATATCATACAAAAGACTGCAGATATAGCAT
>QXVZ01013160.1:0-19760 GCA_008931825.1 Phallusia fumigata | reverse complement strand
CATTTGTGCTGTATCTGTTCTCATTTTTTTTCTGTTATTTCTTGCAACTTCTCCAGCACTATTGAGTTCCTTGTCAGGCGAACGAAGTAATCGCATGGCTCTGAGCCTTGAGCATAATAAGGCGTTCAGTGAAACAATTCAGTTTTCTGAACGATCAGTGGATCGGCTTCTACCGACTCCCTCTGCCGGATTTCGGCTCGCAGATTCTCGGCTTTTTCTGCGCTTGTCTCGATCTATCTTCATCATGCGCACGATTGTTTCGTTCTGAGTCTAATCGACAGCCGCTGGATTCCGATATCAATCTAAAATTTTGTTGTTGATAGATTTACCAGCTTTTGGCGACAAGCTTTAAAATATAATGACCCAAAAATTTAAATTCGCAAGTGCTTGTAAATATCCGAACTTTTACGCACACCGAAAATAACGTTCTAAAACACCAACAATGTTGTCCGGGCATGATATTGATATTTACCTCAAACGATGTTTGTATTTAAGGCGCAAAACTTGAATTTTCCGCCTAAATACGGACGAACCAATCTTACAAACTGCGCTATAACCAGGGTTACCATCGACCTGGAACCAAAAATAAGTACGACTGAAAACTCATAGGGTATTATCACAACTACAGACATCGCAGTGTAAGAATCACTCAGCGTTCAGACTTCCATAAATTTCTAATTAATTTCTTCTCGTACTCTTCACGGAAATTGTTTTTGCCCCCCTTATTGTTTGGCGTTTCATCATATTTGGTCGACTTTACTGAACAAAGTATTGACCGTTCATTACGATTAATATCGTTGTAAACAAAATTTGAATATGGTCACCTGATCACCTTATGATTAGCCCAAACGGCTTGGATTTTACCAATAGTGGCAGTTGTAAAAATATAATTATGTGACGGATGCGCTTTCTTAATTTTTGTGCCCTAAAATGTGTACTTTCACCCAAATATTATGTCCGAAATTCAGGGTTTTACCTACAAAAATTTGTAGTTTTAAAGTATTGGTCCCAACTTAATGTAGTTGTAAATTTTCAGCGCCTAAATCCCAGTAGATCAAAAGATATTAAATGATATGTTTGTTTGCAGGGGCCTGCAAGACGCTTTTTAGTATAGAAGCTCTTGGTCACACACCTAGGTACAAAATGCGTACATTTTTCCATCTGCACATTTCGTGCACATTGTGCACATATACCGCGTGCACATTTTTCCATCTGCACATTTCGTGCACATTTCTCCATCTGCACATTTCGCGCACATTGTGCACATAATCCGCGCGCACATTTTTCCATCTGCACATTTCGCGCACATTGTGCACTTTTTACGTGTGCACATTTTTCCATCTGCACATTTCGTGCACCTTGTGCACATNGACTCTGCAGTTAATGTCCCAACGTGATGTCTCAGAGTTGTGCACGTGCGTGTGTGCGAGTGTGAGTGGGCAAGGTGTGAGTGAGTTCTTCAAGATGCTGCCGTCCAAGTCGGTTAAATATTCAATCAGTGTGTGCTATTATAATGTGCTAATATTCTTGACTGCTGTCTTGAGAACATCGGAGGTGATTCTCCGGGGTTCCAAATCACGCGTTCATTCCGTTTATTACATCGTTGGTTTATTAGGATTTCAGTATTTAACTGAAATTAACAGTTTACTCAAACAGAAGGTCCTCATTCAAATAGAAGGTTATGAAAGACAATAACAGTCATTAGTAATTTTTACACAAGCAGGCTAACAACATGAAAACTGATTGCCAACCCCTTCTGGGTCACATCTAATTAAATCGCTTATATTCTAACTAAAAGTTTAATGCTTGACTGGTCTATACGGGCTTATATACAGAACAAACAAGGCTTTCTGAATAACTTATGTGTCGACAACGCGCTGAGTATTTTAACCAACACTAAACTCTAACTTTACGGTGGCGCTAACTATTTACAGTCGCCTGACAGAGTCCAGCTTCCATGTTAATTCGCTTGTCTAAATGTCGCAGCCTGGCTTCCTCGTTTTCTGGTCTATCTAGTTGACACCTAGTCTGAGTTTTTAGCACGAATAACGTGTGACCGGAAGTGGAGAGGTTTATATGCAGGTGTTAGTCTTTTTCTAGAATATTGTGGAAGAAACAGGCGACCTAGTTTAGGTTGCGACGTGTGTTGCAATATAAATCTGTCTAATTCGCTTTTTCTAGAATATTGTGGAAATACGCAGGCGACGTAGTTTAGGTTGCGACGTGTGTCTCAATAATAAATCTCTCTAGTTTGCTTTTTCTAGAATATTGTGGAAATACACAGGCGACCTAGTTTATTGGCGACGCCTGTCGCGGTACTGTGGTGCTCTCAACTGGTATATCTGTGGCCAGTTTGGTCTGATTGGCTTGCCGCTAGACGACGCAANGTGCACATTTTTCCATCTGCACATTTCGTGCACATTTTTCCTCCTGCACATTTCGCGCACATTGTGCACTTTTTACGTGTGCACATTTTCGCGCACAATGTGCGAAAAAAGTTCGCATCCCCGTTTCCCAACCGGGGTGCCTCAATAAATTTAAAAAATTCATTAAGTTAAGTATTGCCAGGTGTGACGGCCGCTATACACAAGCCTCAGTAAAAGGGTGCCGCAAATCAAAAAAGGTTCGGAACTACTGGGCTATACTGTCATAGTTAAACAACCTAAAGGTTTTATCCATATATGTACAGCATGTACATCCATTGGTCTGTCTAGAATTTGACAAGTGAGTTGTGTTTAATATCTAGAAATGGTAACTCACCATCGTCATTCTGAACGAAGAAGGAACAGTTGAAATGTGTTGCCCATATTTCCTTCCACCACGGGTTGGCTGTATGGTTGATTGGTAGATTCTGTGCCAGTTTGAAACGGTCAGTTTTTGAAAATTTGCAAGATAGTTTCAACATTATTGAACTGCAGGTATTAAAACCTGGTATTCTTGTTACTATTAAGACGAAACCGTTTTTTTATCGCAATCATTGAATAAATTAAGCTGTTACTTCAAATTATCACGTAGAAAGTACAGTTTTTCTTACGTTTGTCGCGCAACACAACGCTCGAGCCATACCAGCATCAGCTAAAATTTAACTATTTTAAAGGACACTTGTTATTGGAAATATTGCCACCGCAATCACCACTAGTTTCGTGACTCACAGCTGAAACATCGCGAAAACATCAGTTTAACCCCAGGTGACTAATGTTCGTTTGGAATGAAGCTCATATTTTATACGAGGTGATAAAATGTCGGGCCGGGTGTGTGATAAGATGATTTATGATCGTGTTTGTTGCAAAAGGACAACAATTTTGACGTCTTCATAACCACTCAGCTAGCTGTTTTGGACGCTTTAACAGCTTTCATGTTACTGTTAATTAAAATAGGCCTGACACACATTTATGATTTGTGCCGGATTTGGCCAATCACAGGACTACCATATATCACGTGACTTCCTGGCACACCACTAACTGTGAATTATGGAGAATTGGGCTGATTACTATTTCTGTGCCACAGTGGCGTAACATTTCATTTATTTGATTACATTCTTGTGCTCAAAAGCAAGACAATACAATACAATTGCACTGTTCAAGCATCGTAATTTGTTTTGCAGATTCAAAAGCTTCAATCTACTTGTACAGTCAGGTTACAAGACAGTGGAATTAACAAACTATCACCTACAAACCTGGAAATATTCGTCGAACGCTGGGTCGATCTCCGTATGTGGGGTAAAGGTCACCGACCCCTGTGCAACGTGCAGCATACTTGATATGTCGTTCATACTCACACCCCATCCTTCACTGCCGATCCATATAAATTCGCCGATTACATTAGCTCGTTCCACCGCCTGTAAATTACAAGGAGAGTAAGGTGAAAAAGAACAGTTACTTCTGTAGTCCGTAAGTATTGCGAAAAACATCAATGTTTTTTTTAATTTGTAAATAAATGAGTTACTCGACTCGAGTATTTCGAGTTACACCGAGTCATGCGGTTCTCCAACTCTACTCGACTCCGATCGTGTCACTGACAAAAAGCTTTCAATTCAACTTTGACCCGCTTGTCCCACAACTCGAAATCTTTTTTTTTGTTTGGTTTAAAGAGCTTATTTGCCAAACTGCTAAAACGAAGCAATTCGTTGCAGGTTGACAAAGTGCATTAATTTTTAATGGATCTCAATTATTCGTCTTGCCTCAAAGAGTTTATTTGCAGATCTTCCATCTGTAAAGACGATGACCACACTTGCATCGCTTTGTTGTTTATAAACCATCAACGATTCAACCACCGTGTCGAAACTTGCGTCCGTTCCTTCGCTTGAAACCTGTAATAACGAATTTTAAATGGATCTTATGAAAACAACTGAATCTTTAGCGATTGTTGGTGCTTTTTTAGGACAGTCGCAAAATATTGTTTTTTTATTGCAGATGCACAGTAGTTGGAAACTGAAATGCTGTAAAAATTTTGTGGATTTTGTGGACACATAGTTAAAATAAAATATATTTCCTACGAGTCTCCATGGCCAAATTTAATAATGAACTAAACCTGAAGCAATTTCTCTGAAGTCATCGAAACGAAAGGCAATGAAATTTACATTCCTGCGATCTAAATTTAAACGTTCTCGTTACAAAAGTGCAGCCAAGGTTTTATGACTAATAAGATCAGCTGACCAGTTTTTTGTCCACGGGTGTTTAAAAGTGTGGACAAACACTGTCGACAAATAGACAAGTTACCCAACCGACCTGAGCCACAGCAGCCAAGCACATCTCGTCCATGTTGAGTTGAATGTAATCGAGGGCGTCCTTGCCGTACCTGGAAAAGTTTTAAAGGCCAAATAAAATGTGTTGACGAAAAAAGAAAATTCCTTGTCGAGTAATACGGAAATAAACGACTTATCATGATGGCCCTATATATAAATTGTTTGATTAACATCACTAACTTAATGGCATAAAAAACAATTTAAAAATAGTGTTCCTGATTACGAACATACAACAATTAACCACGGTGTAAACAGATACTGCAAAAACGAACAAAAGACATGTTTTTAGTTACGTGTTTATTAACCATTACTATTTCCGAATGTGACAACTGTATCTAATATGACTTTTCGTGCATATTGCGATTCTAACCAAACCAATATGTTTAGGTTTGCCACCCATATTACAACGCTACCCGCTGCGTTTTTTGCGCAAATAAGGTCGTTACCCCAAACGGATATCAAACGGTATACAGCGCTCTTTTCCAAGAACAGCAGCTCTTGAAATGACGTCGAACGCTTTCCTGTAACCATTTGTTCTCAATCATGACGAATTGCGATTTGACGAGGCGCCTTGAGTTGACACAGTCACGCGCACTTATGGAGAGCGCCTTGTGGGTGGTGGGGCGGCCTTCACATACGGTTGTGGCGCATATTGGCGGCGCACGTTTATTAGCTACTGTGAAATATTGTGTTGTGTGTCGAAGGTCGCGCGATTTTGCACAAACAAGGGTGTACAAGACATGTGAAGTGTACGAAAATGTGGTTGAAACCGTATTAGAGGCAAGCAGGTAATTTGTTTGGCAGGAGGAATAACCTACGCAAGCCTTTTTTCAAAGATACTGGGGGCGGAGATGTCCAGAATCCTCTCCCCTCACATAACTAGACCTGCGCTAGGTCTGTCATCGGATCCACAAAAGTTCATACATTTTCATATTTCCACATCTACAAAATTCCTATCCCCCAGTTGCCAAATAAAAAGTCTATTTTGCGTAAAAGCAAGTACCATTTTTTCTTCCAAGTTGGATGGTTAAACTGTTTTTAAATCCAGATCGCAATCTGGTCAACAGTAAACGTGACCAGCATGTTTATAACTAGTGGCAATTAACATTAATCAACCCAAAACGCTTTAAAACGAGCGTAGATCACAAAAACCCGCTTTTTGTGCAAATTACTGTGAAAATCGGTCTTGTGTTAAATGTCAAGACAAACGACCCGTTCAAAAAGCAGTTGTGCATCATGTGTTTGCACCTGAACTTTAGCCGGCTGCGTTCGGGGCGTTGTTAACGAGAATGTTTGTAAGAATGTTTGTAGTGGCAATAAATATTGTCAGATAGAGTTAACAATTGTCATAATCAATCTAAACACTCAAAACGAGGGTAAAATTACGAAAAAAGAAATTAGCATCTTGCTGTGAAGATCGGGCTTTTAATGTCACTGGGACGAACCACTGGTTGAAAGGGCAATAGGGCGTCAACGATTTGCCTAAACCTGAACTTTAGCTGACTGTGGGTGTCGTTAACGAGGAGCATCGGGCTGTTATACACACTTAACTTGCCTGGCTGCTATCCCACATGTAAAGGATCTTTTTTTACGACTGCAGCTTACTAAAGAAACGCGTGAACACTGTTGTGGTGTTTGTACAAAAGTCATGTCAGCAAAAACAGATGTTTGTGTTGTGTGAACCCAGTTTTTATTATTTTGTGCTTGTTTGTGTGAAAATGTTTCTATTTTCGTGTGGTATGAAGCCAGAACCTGACTTACATCAATTATAGCCTACCAATAAAGGGGTGAGAATTTTGGGGTTGCCCCCAGTTATCAAATTATAAGGGTGTGGTTCTTAAGGTGTGACCTAGAGTCTTATACCAAGTTTATTCTTTAAAGAACCATACAAAACGCAACGCCTTCTGCTCCCCCTAAAGGAAGTCTACTAAACAAATTCACCCACCTGTCATTCGTATGAACAACTGAAAAGTACGTCCAGCCAAAATGCTCTAACAGAGCCAGCATTGCCGATACCTGTAAAATGCACAAATTGTTAGAAGTCAGTTAATGCAAGGGTAAAACGTTTTGGTGTTTTTTCGGTATAATTGAAGGCTTTTTATGAATATATATTTTTCGCGCAGATGTTAAATTTGTTTATTGTCGGCGGCAACACTTTAAAAACGTATTGATTAAACTGTCATAAAATCTAATCAATAAACGCTGTGGATTTGACATTTTGGGTAAATGCCAATGCCGTCCTTGAAACGGGCATCTTATAAATCACAGTTATATTATTTCTGGCTTTCTGCTACTTTCGATTAAAAATCGCATAAAAACATCTAACGGCGATTCCTAAGCCTGTTGTTTTAACTGAACTCCACAGTTTTTATACAAACGTATACCGAACTCTGCACGAGTGGGTTTAGCGGACAAGAGTTCAATTAAGCCGTGTTATTAGAATAACTGCTGTACAACACAAAGTACATCTTTGAAAATTTAATTGTATACAGGAGTTTCTGCTCAGTTTCGGATATCTGTATCTGTTTGTTTATATTGGTTTTTCATTTTTTTTACGTTGCTGACTTTAATTTAGTTTGGATCAGCAAATCGTGTTCAATTATGTGATAGAGCAAGGCCGTTAAAGCTTCTTTGTTCTAGGATAAACAGGCGATCGAGGCAGGGCTAGAACTAACAACCTTTCGAGGACAGGGCAGTCGGTCGCTTTTGCACGCTTCACGTTTTTCTTTGCTTAATACAAACCAGCCCATTTTCTTCTCGTACCTGGAAATCGTCCGACGGAACAGTTGTAAACAATGTTGGGAATACCGACTGGTCTGTCAGCTCAACCGATGTCGCGAAATAACTGATGATCGGTGTCAGTGCCAAGTTGCAAGCATGGGCAGCAAGCAGGGTGTTGGAACTGGACTCGGGACCCACAACACCAGACACAATAGTGGGACATTCCCTGAAGCAATATAGTTTTTTTTATGAAGTGATTTATCCTGGCACACAGGTTTTAGAAGTTATATTGGTACAAATCAAAGTTGTTGTAAAGTTTGAAAATTTCTCCATCATTACGCTAACCAGAAGTAGGTATGGCTTTTTGACCCTGTCTGATATGTTCAACGTCCTACACAAAAAAATTGATTGAAGGATATATTTGTAAGGATTCTACCTAAATAACACATTGATGATAATTATACCGAATGTTTATCGAAATGTAACGTATTACAACAATAAATTATAGTACGCCAGGCCTTCAAGAAGCCATAAATGTATATTCCAACAATACATTCCAATAAAAAGTGATTTTATTAGCTATGATGTCTTACGGAAAGCAGATCGGATAATGCGTGCAGTTGGCGCAATGTGGTAAGACGTCCATAGTTCTGGCCAACGCGACCGATTCCGAATTACAGGTGTCGAATATCCGAAAACCAAGAGTGAGGTTCTAAATGAACAAAGAACGCCGTCGAAAACAACTTGGTAATAAAAAAAATTAAAAAAAGAAACAGCTCGTGGTCAAAACAACTAACAAAAGCGAAATGTGGTTACTGAGAAAACGGAAGTTACAATATGTGTTGGTTTTTGCTCACATGAAAATGAATTCATTATTGGATCAAATAGTTTTGACGTTTTCTTTTTCGAAGAAGGTTTTTTGTCGTAAAGACCATTTATACTTTAACTTTCTACTAAATAAGAATTGGAAGACAATTGGTATTATGTGTTGGTTTTATAGTGTTTTCTCCCATAATTCTTAATATTTATTTGTTATTTTTGTCAATAATACTGGTTAAAACCCTATACTTTTCCTGTTTGCTACGTCCGACATAGACTTAAGTGTGCAAAATTTTACCATCCAATTACACAATGATTTTACAACTCGCGAATCGAAGTGGACGTTTGCTACCTGCAGAAAGTCGGGCCACGAATTAACGGCCTGGACCGCGTAGGCCATGGATTCCATCCGTTGGATCGAGCCCATCTCTTCAAGTACCGCACAACCGGGTCCTAAATGAACAGGGAATAGTCCAGCCAGAATAATATCCCCATCCATAGAATACTCCTCGTGATAACGCCGAAAAACCCCGTCACAGGAAGGCCCGGAGCGAACTTTTAAACATGCGTTCTCCACCCAAGCCTTTTCTTCCACATGCAGGGGTTCTTTATTGATATTTTCAACACTTTCTGACTTTTGTTGTCCGTCTATCTTACTCCGGGTATGTTCTTTGCTCTCATGCAGTAAATATCCATTTTTTGTCCACGTGCTCCAAGGATGTGTGGGAGCATCTTGAAAACTGGATTTGCCAGGTAGTTTTTTGTTTAATGCCACAACAGAATGTGCAAGGAAAATTACTGCAACCATAAGTTGCATTGCGCTTCTTATCACACCCCAAGCCTGTCTTCAGCCGTTTACATAATCTACAGCTGCTGCTCGTTTTCTGTGTTGCTGAAAAACAAAGGCCCGTACGCTATATATGTGGTGTCGTAGTATTGATACAACACTTGTGCTATGTTTGGACAGTCATTAGGGAGGGAATTAGCAGCGATGGATCTGCACCGTTCAGAAACCGCACGTAACTGCCTTCTATAATAGAAACAGGAGAATGGTATCGGATGCTTTGTCACACATTTTGCCGCTTCATAATAAGGTTGTTACCAAAGTTTCTCTGTCAACCTGTGATTCATCCAGCGACTGTAAGTAACGTCCGAGATTTCGTTTTATTCTTACTGCAAGGTAAAGTCGAATAATTCCAAAGTAAAGCTGAGTTTGACTTGCTGGACATTTTACAGCTTACACACGGAATGCTTTATGTTTTCCGAAACGTTTCTTGCTATTATTACTCTATGCCGATATATTTACACCACAACTATAACAGGACGCGTAACCCCTACATTTTGGTACAGTTTACACATTACCTTCTCGCATATCGGGCGTAAACAACTTTTAAAATCTTTTAAATCTCTACAAATGGAATACTTTTCCTTCAGTATTTTCTGGTTTTCCTTTCGTTCAATCAGTCATTTTACCAGGTTTCCGTTTTCCTGACCCGAATAAATCTCCATTTTGCACAACACCCCGTGACTGGCAACTTAGCTTCCTGTGTCGGGAGTGATTTGTTGTTTAATGCCATCACGTCAGCAACCATTGGCTGCGCGCAATTTTGCCTGCTATATGACCATCTCCCATAAAAGGTTATTTGCCTTGCGGTGCGCAATATCAACGAGTGCGTCACTGCTTTTCCTACCTGACAACCCTATGGTGCAAAGACTCATAACCCTGACCGCGCATCAGCCCTGGCATTTAGACAGTGTGCTACACTACCTTGGAAAATGTACAGGGTTCCCAGTAGGTCACAGGAAGCGTACACATTGGTTTCGTGCAGGTCAGAGTTTACACAGATTAAAGCGGGGTCGTAAATACGAAATGACGCCAATGCAATTTGATGACTGTCGTAACAGCAGATTGGGGGGGGGAAATCAAAATTTTTGGTTTGCAGACGTTTGGTACTGAGATAAAAGTTCCATTAGGTTCTTCAAGGAAACCTAGTTCAATCCAAAAGTATGCTTTAAAGTAAGATTTCGCTAACGAAAATCCTATTTTCACAAGCCATCTATGCAAACCAAAAATCCATCTATGCAAACTTTTACTGCACCTAAATCACCGATACATCTCACTTTCATCAGCAAACGAGTAACAATCGGTCAAAATTATCACATAGCTAACATATGGGATGCTAGGCCGCAGTTCGCGATCGGCAAACGTTTGTTCAGCAGTAAAAGCTGTTTGAGTTTCCGAGCATTTAATTTCATTGCAAACAACTTTGTGCGCATGTGTTCTTAGCAGGGGGGAACATTACAGCGTCTACTGATGCCCATACTTACGTATTAGTTTGCGCTAATGTTTGTGAAGCAACGTCAAAAGCCCCACGGTTTTGTAATACAGTTCATACACACAGAAGAATTCGACTCCACTGAATTGTAATTGTCAGTTTGATATTGACTCACGTCAGTTTATGTAACAGTTTTCAATAGACTCGACTTTTGTTAAAATTAACAAAGAGTTCAATATAATTCGAGTTACTGCTGATAAAGGTTTTTATGAGCAACGATCACGAAGTCATACAACAAGTATAAAAAGGACCACACCAGGTTGAAAACACCCGATCTCCTTTAATCTCGGAAGTTAGGAAACCTCCTGCTTGGGCAGTACTTTAATGGGTGACCTTCTAGGAACACCAGCAAGTATTATAGTCTTTTTGTTTTAATTAGCATTCCTCCAGCGTCATTCTGAACAAGCATGGATTTCTAGTAACTATGACGGCTGCGACCACACCAGGTTGAAGGCACCCGATCTCGTTCGATTTCGGAAGTTAGGTCTAACTCATTACTCACTGCCTAGCTTTTTCAAGAGAAATGAACTTTTTCAACACATACAACCCAATCTGATCGGTAACTGACCGAAAGATTTGTGTCAGACTGCGGTGCTTTTTGATCAAATGGTTTGCACTTTGAAAAACAAAAGCGTATAATAACCAAGAGACGTGTTCATCTGTACTCTGATGCAGCGCCATAACCGTGCTGTTCGTACGGTTCGTACACTACTTCACAACAACAACTACAACAGAAGTACATGAGTACGTGCGTATAGGGGTTTACCTAATTTTTAGGGTCAGGGGGCCAGGGCTACAGTATAAAGAATTGTGGGGCATTTATACCCGTTTGTCTCAGTTTTTTGCTACAAGTCACTTACGTAAACAAATGCAAACCTTTTTTTGCAACACGCCTTATCGTTTATAGTTCGAGCAACTGTCCATCTGTAAACAGGTAATGAGTGTTTTGTGTCAATATCACTATAAGCTTACCTAAGTTGATTTACCGATCGGTGCCTGTGTCTGCAAGGGAGCATAAAACACAGCATCAGTTGAGGTGCATGGGAGTAATAAAGATTTATGAACACAGCTCTTACGCACTCTAGTGGCTCTGTTTTTAAAAATGCCACACGAATTGTCGTACATAGTGTCGCTCACTTCCAAATTAACGGCATGTTGAATTTTTTTTAAATGAAACTAACTCTAATGCAAAAAAATGTTCAACACCGAAAAAGGTATTTAGCTTTTACCAACTTGACCCTGCAAAATCTAAATTTCAGGTCTTATTTTTTGAGGTAACAGCACGGGAGCTTTTATAAACATCCAGTTTCAGGAAAGACAAACTCAAGCACATTATTTATTTCCGTTTTTTGACAACATATTTTTTTGAACTTTTTCGCAGCTACTTGTAGCCTATTCTTTTATTGCGTAGCGGCCACATTAGTCAAACAAGCTCGCTCCAGAATCAAGAAAAAAATTTGGATTAATTAAGTTTGGTGAGCTCTGGCGGCTGATAAAGTTGCACATAAAGTGTAATTCATCCACTACCCAAAAAAATAATTTTCTTCAATTATAATCTGCAAAGATATTTCGTAACTACCACGACTTAGATTTAACCGTGACTAACCCAATGGATGACACTTGTAAGTAGTAGTTAGCGTATTCCAAAAATCAATGTGGGTTCCAGTGTACAAAATATTTTTGTTCCTGCTTCCTTATCGCATCTTTTAATGTTAATCGGGTGTGAAGCTCAATTGTTCAATTAGGCTATAAACGTTTTTAGGACGCAAAAGCAGATGTGTATTTCTGTGACAAAATAAAAAAAACAGAAAAACATTTCACAGCAGTTACTTGATTACAAAACTTCTTGAAACTTCTTTAGCTTTTTTTTTCGAAGCAATGTTAGATGGAAGAAAAACTTCTAAAATAAAATATAATAGGTTTGATTTTTACTAGCACCTTATTCTTTTGGGTATTTATTTTCGCTTACAGTTTCCTTTTCAGACAATTGAACTCATTACGCAATTTTCAACAATAAGGTATAAACATGTTTTATTCCGGCAATTTGAACAAGCAAGCTTGAACATGTACATTTGTTTTGAGCAGTAATTACTCAACGCGTAGATACGATATCTTTGTTGATCAATCACAAGCAAACAAAAATAAACATTGATACATCATATATGAACTTGATTTTACAAACAATGCCAGCAAACCACAATCTATCAGTTGAGAACCAAAGTCCCCTTATAAAAAGAAAATACTTGCTCTCGTGGTCTATGCAACAAACCAACGGAAAAGCTTACACGTTTAAAACGCAAATGCAACAATTGACCGGACAGCTTTCTCCAGGTATGTACTTCAGGTAAAATACATTCAAACTCGCATTAATAATATATTTACAAAAGTTAAGCAGCCGATAAAGCAAAATTGAAATCTGTAGCACCATTGTTTTAAAGGTAACATACATATTCTACGTTTCGACAAACGCTGCTGTCATCATCAGAAATGACTCGGAAAAGCGGCGCTGAAAGCGGCCTATGTTTTCATAGAATATGTTTTATACACAAGTACTGGATTGTATCTTCCTATTAAGTCTTAAACTGATTAAAAAACGCACACAATGCGACACTATTAGGGTAAGATAAGCTGACACAAAATACTGATTTTACTTTAATACTGAAGTTGATTTTACTGCCGATCAACTTACTTTGCTCGGTTTCGCCTTCTTACAACAGCTTTCGCTATTGCCTCTTTGATTTCCTGCAAACAAAAGTACAGAGTTTTGGGCAATGGGTTAATATTTAAGCAATCGAAAGCTTGCAAAAATCAAAACCTGAAAACTCAACCATGGTAAAAATTCCACTTATACATTAAGTCATGTTGTCTTTACTTGTGGAGTCTTACAATTTGGCTTAAAAACCAATTAACGTTCTCTTCAAGGCATTTACGTTTGTAAATCTTTTGAAGACCTTTAAGTGTATGGTGATTTTTTTTTACCTTTAAGTGTATGGTGATTTTTTGTTCTTTAAACAAAATGCAGTTATAGGTATTAGTTTTACTGTATGAAAACTCTCTCTTTTATGGACAGTCTGTCGCTTTGGGTACAACGCCTAAATATACTCACCTGGATGTGACTGTTGACGTTGTAATACATGAGGTCTCGCAATCTATCAAAATCTTCGTGGCTGTAGTCAAACTTAAAGGTACTGCAATTGTTTCCAGGGTCGAAAACCGGGAAGTCGTTAAATGCACTTCCCGTTGTAAAGTCTAACGAAGAAAAGCGACACTTTATCAGTAACTGTTTTTTTTTTCTTTTTTTAACTAACAAAGATTAAAATCAAAACTGCCTGATTTATAAGAAGACAAAAGAAACTCTCTGCCGGTAAATTAACAACGATTCGGATTTTCCTGATCGTTCTACTGGTTTTTGAACACCAATTTGACTTAAGTGTTCGCACGCCACGAAAGTGCAGGAACACCCGTATTCGATTGTTAAAATTTTTCTCGAACCTTTTGAGAAACGTGGCTTGTAGTTCTTCTCGGCCCTGAACTTTTTGTTGGACAAAGTGAACCAAAGAACGGTTGGAGTGTCTTCGTCGCCTTCGATCAGGAAGAATTCGGTTGGCGGCATTTCGATAACTTCCTTGAAGTTTATGTTTGGAAACTTCAGGCCTTGAATTTCTGCGTGAGCCGCAGTTGCCAGCAAAGGCTAAAATGCAGCAATTTTCATGCCGATGTTAAAATGAGCAATAAAATGATTCCGAAAAGACCAAGCCGCACAGATGTGCATTTAAGGAAATCAGGATGTGACAAAAAAACAATTTGCGTAGTTCTGGATTCTTGTAGTTTTATTGCCAAAATGGTGCCGGACTGAATTTGCGGCACCCAACTCAATTTAAAATCATGCTTTGGGCATTTTAGCGCTTCAAAAGCATAAAAGCGTGCCTATGTGGTCTCAAGCAGATAATAATTATCGAATCAAAAACTATCTACCGTGCATACCATGTAATCAAATTTGGAGTCTGAGCTGTACCCATTGAAATCCATCACAATCAGAATATCGGACTGTCGTTGTGGGCGAAGTGCTAGGTCGGTTGGAACGTTTTTCAAAACACCTACATATGCGCAAGAGAGTTGATTAGCACTGAAGTAGATTGTTTTCGATTTTCAAAGAGTCTGTTTCTTACCAGCATCAGCCACAGATATAACTTCTTTCTTTACAGAGATTTTCTTGTTCGTTTCAACAGTCAATGACGACATGTGTTTGGACGAATCTACATTGAAAGAGAACATTTGTGAACCTGTTTGGTCAAAAATAACAAGCATCAAATATGCTGGAAACGTTATTGGTGATTTTCGTTTAATCTCTCAATCGGTTACTTACGTACAATCCAAGGGTTAGACTCATTAAAGTCTAAATTGCAACAACTGATACTTCCATTTTTACCTACAACTTTAATATCTGACATTTGTTACGAACAGGTTATTTGAACACAAACAGATTTTGGGCCCAAATAGGGGGATGCGTGTTATGCATGAGCAAATACTGTTAACAGAGTCAGCACCACGAGCGCTTATATAAGGAACAGTGCTTATCCCTAACCACAAGTCTTGTCTTTTTCGTACATGAAATTTTGTCTTGCGTTGTGATAGACATAAATACCCGTTCTTGAATAAGTGCGCATTTGCAGGAAGTTTTGTGACGAAACAGTTGTCCTACATGTCCCTATATAGTCTTGGGAGACAAAACCTGACTCATTTTCAAAAAATATTTCCGCGTTTTTTTGTCTTTTATCCTACTACTTGGCTAATGTTATTTCACTGTCTATTTGTGTAAGATGAACTCTTTGAGCGTTATATTAAGTTAGGTTACTTAATTGCCCCTTCCTCAAAATTTTGGGCTTGCTACGCAGTTGGTATTGCGTTGAGAAATATTAATCCTTCGAACCTTTTGTTTCGTTGTTATTGCTGAATGGGTTCATACAAAACACTTGTACAGGTTCAAATGCATGAGCAACATTGAACACCCTTGCGGTTCTTCCGATCAAGGAACCTCGATTCGACATAAAACTCGAACTGAAAAAAAACGTTATTTGCTGCAATTAGGAGTTTGATCGCTAGTCAATTTAATTGTCTTTAGCGATCTTTATTTAAACAAAAACGGATCTTTCACTGTGATATTTGGACCGCATATTCAACTTCAAAAATACGTCACAAAATCCAAAACTAACAAGACAGGTATAAACCTGATTTGTTGTTTTTCTATTTTTGTTATGTCTGAAGATATTTTAGTTAGGAATGGTTTGTTTCAATTGTCTTTGTTTGGTTGAAAACAAAAGGACAAAGTTAGTTAAATAAATTCTTCTTACAGGTAAACATTTTAAGCTAATTAATATCTTGTAATCTATGATATACTCCACAAAAGTGTACCTTAATTGACTTAAAATCGACCCCCCATCAGTAGACGTCTTATTTTCCGCTTGAGTGGCCTCTGTTTTCGCTGCAGCGCTTTTGTCGGTGATCGCTTTTGCTGGCCGCCAATAATAATACATGTACATTATTACATCTTTGCATCGTGCTACAAGCGAAAAAAACAGAAAAATTTACGCGGTATTAGGTGATGTACATTTATCCCTTTCACAACAGAAGTTTTTGAAACGATCATCGTAAGAATACTTTGAGTTAGTGTTTTTTGCTCACTAAAATATGAAGCTTCTTCCTCAGCGTCAGCTTCGTCGTCTGCTGGTTTGTTTGCAGGATATGGAACATCGACGGGCGCATCAGTTTGTGTCGTATTAGCATCTTCGACCTCATCGTCGATATCCACGTCATCGTC
The DNA here is from genome assembly GCA_008931825.1 of Phallusia fumigata. Taxonomy (NCBI): domain Eukaryota; kingdom Metazoa; phylum Chordata; class Ascidiacea; order Phlebobranchia; family Ascidiidae; genus Phallusia; species Phallusia fumigata. The sequence continues at coordinate 3,322 of QXVZ01013160.1, read as the reverse complement.
CGTGTCGCCAGAGGCATCAGAGTCAAACTGAAACGTTTAGGATAAATCTATGTTAAAATAAACTTTGTGTGCGTAAAACGAAACACTTTTAAACATATTTGAATAAAAACTAACATTCAAAACAACAGAATAAACTAAACTTTTCGCTTGTAGTCGGTTAAACAAGCTATTTTAAGTTATAAGACGACAAACTTTTGTACCTGTGTAAATGATCAATATTATAAAATCAGCATTTGCACGAGTGCGTTGTAAGCAAAAGACATAAAATATAGCCTCAGACTTCACAATCTTTTAGCTTCACTTACAGCTTACCTCAATTTCCGCGGTATTCTGTTCCTTCAAAGCAGAACCCCGTGTTGTCCTGATTTTGTCTAAAACCCCAAATGTTAAAATAGGTTGATTTTTTGTAAGTGCACAAGTTTTAACTGATAAAAACCAGTAGTTTTATTCAGCTCCTTTTTTGCACAAGTACTAAAAAGCTTAGGTGAAACTTATTGCCAAATCAAAATTTCCTACCAATGTGTTCAAGAAGGTGTTCACTCATCTCTCCTCCCGTTGTCAATAAATGGTTGATGAGGATTGAGAAAGCGCATCCGCACATTCCTTGAATAAAATGCAAAGGCAACTCGGGACATTTTCTTGACAGTATCCCGCCGCTGAACGCCGATCCATATTGAGAGGGGTCTACCCCCATTCCGAACTTTGGAAATCCAATCTCAAAAGGAGACATATCCAAGTAAGCTGGAAAAATGGTTGTGGCCTTCAGTTAAAACTATCTGTAGTATGAGTAACTGTCGCAAGTATGCGTCATATATTTGTTAGATGGAGACATGGTATAGTTGTTTATAACGAACAAACTCGTATACACAGAAAAACATTTGCCAAAGTGCGAAGTATTCCAACTCCCTTTAGCGGTCAGCATCCAATACATTACCGTGGTACTTGGATGCCGCCACCGTGTTTTTCACGTTTAGAGAAGCAAAGATAGGAAATGGAACTTCTGCGTCCATCACATGGGGCTGCAAATCCGTCAGGCATTTTCCGATGTTCTGAAACGCCGTGTGTTGTAAGAACATCGTAAACAAAATGCAAAGCACAAAACATTGTCCTGTTGTATACCGGTAGCGTTTAAGCGGTTTTGTCGTCTAACTGAGGTCCATTTTTCGTGCTGGGCAACAGGAAGAAGAAAAATAAAAACAGTCAACGAAATTACATTTTCCTTTATTATTGACCAATTTGCAACGAAGATGTAATTTCGCGGTCTGTTTTTGTTTATTCTGCTTTCTATGATGGTTGCTAAACTTTCGTTGTACACAATTTGGCAAAAACGATGCTAATTTTCACATAAACCCTATTAAACGGTTCTTGACAAACCAGTTTGAGTTTATTAATCCATCGATAATGTTCGTGGCTCTCACTTAATTTGTACTTTTAAATAGTCGGGACAATCTGTGTCTATAATAGTGGGAATCCTCCACGAGTTAACTTAGTACAATACCACATCAATGATTCTTTTTATGAACGAGAATTTTATCCCTTAGAACGGGCTGTTTGTTCGTTTTTTTAAAGAGGCTGTGCCACCAACTTATATACTTTAAAAACAGCGACTGTTTCAGTCTTATAAAATGTTTTATTTTGTTTTGCAAACCGAAGAGACGAAAATCTTCCCACCTCTTCACCCAGGAGATGTTTTCCGACAGTGTATCCAAAAAAGTCGACAAATGAAGCAGGTTGCCCGTATCTGGTCTTTTGACTAATGTAGGATCTGTTGACACAAAGTTAAGAAACACATATTTCTTACAATGCAACATCATTCTCTCCTCTAATGGAGGCATTGACGTCTTAAATAAAGATTTTTGTAAATGCGTGTTGTAAACGAAAATACGTTTTATTTGTGACTTATAATGGGTAACAAACCTATAATTTGCGAGGTGAATGGGATTTATGAAATCTGCATAGATACTGGTTTGTACATTTTCCCTCAACGTAGAGTGAAAGTCGGCCTGTTTTTCCGCAGTCATCCCCTCCGCGGCATAAGCGCTTGTCAAGTACCTGAATTTAAATAGCTGATTAGTTGCGTGTTATTATTATTTTTACTGCGTAATTATATAGCTTTACTGATGATCCGCTCTGCTCCAGGTTACATCTTGTCTAGTTATCTATTTAAAAACTATTCTTTTCAATTGTGATATTAATCGTTGAAAAATTATTCAAAACAAATAAAATTTGTGCCGTTTAGAAGTGCATAAAAATAGACTGGTTTGATTACAGCAGAGCTTGTTAACGGTTTAGTTGCGAACAGCAGAGGAAAACTGATACTAACTGACCATGCCGAACCGGATAAACCAATAGCATATGTTAGAGCATCCATCAATCCGGCGTCTTTTATGGCTTCCATTGCACCACACATTCCAATTGCAGCGCGGTATCCACCGCCGGAGCATACCATGGACACAACTGGCGTCTGTAGAGACAAGAAAACAATTACATCCTGTCGAACCTCTCAATATTTGTGGTTTGATTTCGTGCGCCTCTTCACGATCAGCACAATGCGAATAGCCTTTAAAGTTGTTCAAGAGGTTGCGATCTACATTGGTACCGTAGTCATTTGAGTTGTAGAATCTTGTTAACCGTTTGTATGTTTGTGGTGTAGCGGCCCAGAAATTCTCCTACAAACGTATGACGCGAAGCGAAGCTATATCTCGCGTGTCTCGTATTGCCTTTGAAAGTGCTGTAACGCTGTTTTTTGATTATTCAATTTACTGATTGCACAGTAAAGTGGTTGTCGCCTCAGTAGGAAATAAAAATGGCGATCATGACGTTAGGTTATTCCCCGCAAGGTTTTCTGCGTTAAAAAACACGCTGAAATGACCCGACAATTATTTTTCTCTTTGGAATTGAAGTCACGTGCTATATAGTTTTTTGGCTTACGTTGACTCTAAAACTGTGTCCGAAATGCTGTTCTCCCCTAACAAAACATCAGAAAAACAACTGACCGAGTTACTTTATTGTTGGTTCACTGTATTTTAGCAAATGAAGTTTTGTTGTGCTAACGGTGCGCCATTTCGTTGGTTTATAAACAACCTTTCTGGAAACTTCAGTACCAATGCCCACGAATGTATAAAATGTTTGTCGTCATGACGTCATCCCTTCGTACGACTCTGCAGTTAATGTCCCAACGTGATGTCTCAGAGTTGTGCACGTGCGTGTGTGCGAGTGTGAGTGGGCAAGGTGTGAGTGAGTTCTTCAAGATGCTGCCGTCCAAGTCGGTTAAATATTCAATCAGTGTGTGCTATTATAATGTGCTAATATTCTTGACTGC
>QXVZ01013155.1:0-15435 GCA_008931825.1 Phallusia fumigata | reverse complement strand
CGCCAGAGGCAAGGTGTGACGACATAATTAGCATACCTCGCCGATGACATCCTAGCATCGGTTTCCTTTGCTACATGGGTCGACAAAAGGGGCGGATTTTCCGACTACAACAACATACAATATCCCGGGCACTATAGATAGCTAAACGCTATGGACTTTTAAGGTCAAGAAGCCCAAGTAAGGTATACCGCGAAGTCTAAAGCTAAACGGCCGATGTCGCCAGATGCTCTTCACCGTATTATTATGGTTTCCAGCTGCCCGTGGGGGCATTCCTTCAAGTGGGTACGGGTTTTAAATTCACGCCACAATTCCCCCAAAATAGCATAACATCCCTAAGGTCCCTGGAATTTCATTCGGCACGAAATATAGCAAGGAGCATTGACGCGGATGTCGTGGCTCCTGTCTTGCATAAAACTGTAATGTTTTTGTGCCTTTGCGGTTATAGGTTTTAGGCATGTTTATTTATCGTAAAACCCAATTTTGAAACACGGGACTTGTCATGTGTTTTGTAGTTTATTTAATTCTGTTACGCAACGATTGAGAGCGGACCTCAAATGCCTTTGGCCGCCACGCTCTAAATCGGGCCAAAAGTCAAGTTAGAAAGACAACCTTGCATTGTTTATGCGCTTATCTCGGGTTCGGGGCTGTTTGGGATCACCCTTGCCGTGAAAATGGAAAATATACACATGGTGGATAGCCGAACCGACATTCTCCTATGTGGGTCGCGGAAAGATGCCTGATATCACTGCCATTAGCATATCTAATCACGGGTGGTCGTCGGGGGCAGGAAATAGGCGGACACTGGAGCTGAAAGCGGTAACTTGGCCTTCCATGAAAATTAAAACACGTCTCTCGAAATGGAAAGATAATTTAGGGTGCGGTCATAAAAGGAGCACCTTCATCCGGCCACAGGCTTGTTGGCCGGCGCGTTTTGTTTCATATACTTTCGGGCACAAAGTGAATCGTTTTGTTGGGCATTTGTATCATGTTTATACGCTCGCATGTTCAAACAACTTGGTGCTGTCAAAGCTGTTCCTGCCATCGAAAACGATTAATAACGTACAACAAATTGAACGTGTAAGGGGGGTATTCTTTTTTATAACCAAATCGATATATAAAAATCATTTACAATGGTTGACGGATCTAAAGGGGCTCCTTATACGCATTTTTAACATGAAATCAAGTCCCTTATTGTTAACCCAGTTCAGATGAAGTAACGACCATCGCATGAAATGCATTTATCACTGCAGGTCCATATCTCCATATTTTTACATTTACAGGGATGCGAGAACAAGATACGACCCCTTTCAGTTTTTGTACCAATCGAGCGCGTATGGCTTTTGAGCGCCCGCAGCTTAAACACAATAGCCCGGGTTACAAGTCAAGTTTGATGTATTGAGCAAGTGCTATGGGCTAATCGCAACGCGACCTGCCGCTAAGCTTCAGGCGATAGTCTTAGCCAATAGGTCACGTATTGTATTGCTAGCGGCGCTCGTTCGCAAGTAAGATCTAGCGTGTGGCAAAGACTCTTAATCCGTGTAGCCCAAACAGCTGCGGTGGCAAATTTTCAAGTACCAGTCATGCTGATTGATCTCCTATGCTGAATTGTACAGATACGTGTGGCAGGGGTTAAACAGATGGTTGTTAGTACAAAACACTGTTACAAGGATGTTTCCCAACCCCAGGACTCCTTTGCGCTTTGTGCACGAGCCGCATAGGCAGTGTTGAGTATTCATACAAAGTCAAGCGATGTTTTCCAAACCGGAATGCTGGGCCGTTAAACATCGGTATTTACAATTTTTCATTTTGATACAAATAGATATAAGTGGCTCAGTGGGAGATGAGCCGTGCAAGGCTTAAGTGGTAGCTGCAGAAGGCCAGTAAAGCAACTTATTTGCCAGGGAAAACCGCATCGGCCCCGAGAGTTATTTAACGCCAGGGCAAAGGACTGCCGGTCGTGGTCGCGTGATTAAACAAAAAAATGACTCACGCACCTTGAAAGGATCTATTCGTATCTCAAGAGCCAATGGGGTGAACACAAAAGATCGCAAACGCTTAGTTGCTTGACTAAACTGCATCTGGCGTATGTCTTAAACCGGCCTTCTGGCCTGTGTGAGTAATTTATTTGTAAACGCAGTTAGATCTCCGTAAAATTAAAATTTCGGGCGCAACCTTATATCGGGCGGCAACGCTGACAGGCCTTATCAATTCCATTAGACTGTAATGGACGTTTCGGCCATCTTCCCAGGCCTGTCCAACCGCCAATACTGATTTACGCGACAAATAGGGGAAAGGGCCTTCGTTGCTTCTCGCGGTTCGGGATTAAGTGATAACCTATTTTTTTCCGGAAAGTTCTACTAAAAATCAATGCAACCAAACCGCTGCAAGTTGCCAAATCAAACAGAGACCCTGTTCAAGGCGCCTGGGCTAATATTGACTCCGTCGGGCAAATTTTAATGACGACACAGCAGATGTTTGCTGTCCAACAAAGGCGACAAGATTTCGCGACACGAGCGGCCCCAATCCGTCACAAAAGTTGCCAAATACTTACAGCGTTCTCGTGTCTCGAGGGATGTGTGGGAAGCTTTCCAGTCTTCGATGCGTGCAGCGGACCGTGGCAATCAGGCAAACGCATCCGCTGGGACAGGACTGGTATCCATACCCGCGCCGCTGCGACTCGACTGCGCGTCCGAAGAATACGGCTAGCAGCGCCGCGGCCTGAAGCAAAACAACCAGGGCGCAAGCTCGCCGGCTGGCCATGACTACACAAGGTCTGTTGCACTTAAAGCTGTCCTATGCTAAAAGCCTAATTAAATCAATTCCCTGTAAACGTTAAAAAAATATTTTACATGTTAAACTTTGCTTTTGAATATTACTGCGAACTGACTCCACTTTGCATTCAATTTTGACCTGGCAGTTTACAGCGCAACTGCACTGATCTGCGGCCAAGTCCGGAGCGCACCTTGCTATAAGTCTACGCGAGGCATAAGCTGTTTTTTCCGTTGCTTCCCGCTGCGCTTTGACTTGTACAGTTCCGAGTGCGAGGCAAATTGGACTAGACATTACGTCACGGCGACTTCTATTGGTTACCTGCGGCGCTCCAAGCCGCGAAGCGAGTTCTGTTGATAAAACTTGCCGACGAATTTCCTGTCTCTCCTGTGAAGACAGTTTAGCGTCTCGCGCTCGCTTTCTTAAAACCTTTTTTCTGCCTTCACAGTCCTGACTCCCGTTAGGTTCTGGCGCTACCTAGCGATAAATACGCAGCCCGTCACTTTAAGTGGCTGGTCTTTTAAGGTTTGATTTAAACCTCACGGTGAGAATAAAAACACGCTGACAGTCACGCACTGCAAAATGGTTTAAAATCATCCAGAAATAAGTAAGGAGACTGTAAACTGTGTTCTTAAACTCCACCAAAAAACAAAGGCCCCCAATGTATCAAAAGGTGAATGTTGTCGGAGAAAATTTGCCTCGTAAAAACAGAGCTGGACATGCTTCGCTCACTTTTGTTGTAAGATACAGATCGCAGCGTAAGAGTCCTTTTATTTGACGACCAAATTATGCAGGTCCAACATTACCACTCATTCTTTATTTAGGAGTGAGTGTTAATTGCCTCATCCGTGATAAGGATCATGGGTTCAAACATTTCTTTTGCAAGTGTCATTTTTTCAAAAGCACATAAAGCAGTAAACCTGCCCTAAAACCGCAGGGTCGCTCAGTTAACTCGGCCCACATTAAGATGGAAAAAATTCACAATTCTTTTTACGCTGACGATTAGTGCCATTCGGGTTGAAATGGGCGAAGTTTGAAAATACTAGACAACAAACGTTTTTAAATTTCCTTCCCGCAGGGGTGGACATACGGCTTATGGCCATCTTTACATGGCCATAGCGTCGAGCGGGCACCGGGTAAGGTTTTTAGTTACAATTAAACGATAAACGACAAGTAAATAATGATATTTAAGATTTTCATTGTATGATGTCGGAATGCATTAAATTGAAAAAAAAATAGCTTATCGAACTTCCGACCCCCGGGGATTTGGGTTATCGGCAGTTCGGCGGTGAACAATGGGTTGAACTCAGTTGACTGGTAATCCATCATAGTTAATAAAATCTCTGTCAACTGTTGAGGAGCGTGTTTCAGTGGCTTTTGAATTCATTTGACGTAGCATTTTACACCAACTAGTTATTGTATTGCTAAATTGTGGGAAAATTTTTGTTGTTTTTTTGTTTTTTTGTCATAGGTGTGAATATACAACCAAGGTGCGTATACATACATCTAAAAAACTGACCTTGATCAGATCATATAGTGGTAAAAATATAGTCTGCAATAGCATCACGAATGTAGCTGTCAACAGATGGCTCAAATTGAGAAGATGACCCCACTTGTCCCTCAATCTCAGTGTCAATTGGGACAGGTGTTTGAGTTTCCTCACAGAGGTTGTGAAGAATACAACATGCCCCAATGACGAACGGGGCTTCATCGATATGCACATTTAACTGTCCCTTCAAAATTTGCCACCTTGCTTTTACTCTTCCAAATACATTTTCCACAAACATGTGAACATTGCTGTGATGGGAATTGAAAGTTTCCTGCTTGGGAGTTAAACTTGAGCCAGTGTAAGGTCCCATAAGCCATGGCAACGTTGGGTAAGCTGGACCACCAACAATCATTAATGGAACTTCCACGTTGTTGATTGTTATGTTGCCCTAAGAAAATACCGGCTGTAAATCTTGTAACTATTTTTAAAGTATTTTTTTTCATGTAATATTCATACCTTGGGGAGTATGCTTGAGTTTTGATATAAACTAGAGGAACCCAATACAGTGGCATCTTCAACACTTCCTGGCATTTTAATGGAGACATCTCTGAACCTTCACAGTTACCATTTTAAAGTGTGCTGTTGTTGTCACAAAACAAAAGTTATATTTAGGTCACAAAGTATAGGACCTGTATCGATGATCCACAACTCCTTGGAGCACAAGAGATGGAAACCCCTTTCTGTTTAAAAAATCACCAAGTCCTTCCTTTGGTGGTGTTATATGAATGTGGCATCCACCAATTGCCCCATAAACTTGTGGAAATCCTGTTTTTCGGGGATTTTCGTTTGCCATTCGTTGTGCTTCTTGGTTTTTTGGAAGTTTAATAAATTGTTCACTTTTCTTACAAATCGCATGGCAAAACCTAAATGCGCATGTAAGTAAGGTCGACTGGCTGACGAGATTGAATTCATTAACTTACGAGTGTAAACATCGATGAACAGAAGTTTTGTGAATTCCAAATCTTGATGCAACAACTCTGTGTTCAGCAGCTGTGGCTAGCTTGTACATAGCCACAGCTATTCTTTTTTCAAGGTGTATTGGAGTTCTAACGGAGTGCCCATCTTTATAAAAAGCACAATTTATAATCTTTGCTGTTTTTAAAGAATTTATCGTTTTAAATTTCCCACACACCTGGTTTAAGGTCATCAGCAAGTAACATCACCAACCGATCAAATGTTGCTTTGCGAATTCGGAAGTGCTTCATCCAATCATTATCATCAAAAGTTTTGACTGTATTGGCCCACCAATTGACTGATCTGCAATAAGCACCACATGTATGATCAAAAAATCGATAAATATAACAACTTTTGTCAACTTTGTTACCTTCTCAACATCCAATAATTTCTCTGTTTCCTTCTCCTGACATCTTGTTTTAATAAAGTAATCCCACACGCTGTGACTAGCAAATTCTGGTTGGTAACACATTTTGCAATGCCGATAATTTTTAATACAAGTGTTAGGCACAAGAGACTCAGTTCAAACTTTCGCAAGCTGATCATTTTTGCACAGGGTTAGTTGCACGATAACGCCAGACAAAAGAATGAAGTCGACGAATCGGCGATCATTCCCGCTGTTCTTTACGCTTGATTAGCTTTTTAGAATATGGAAACGCAAACGCTTTTAGGCCGTTCGAGTTTGACCGAGAAATAGCCAATGTCCAAGTAAAGTGGCTATGGAAACGAAGTAGCGTCCCGCGCTGTTTTTCTTGAAGACTTTTCCTGCCTTCATTGCCTTGACTTCGATTAGGTTCTGGCGCTAGCTAGCGGCGAAGATGCAACCAAACACTTTTGTGACTTGTCCGTGGACGCTTCAACGTCACGGTAAGAATAAAAACACGCATGTGTACAGACCAGCTGCGATATGTTTCTAAAATCGTCCAGAAATAAGTAAAAAGGTAGCTGACAATTGTATTCATAAACTCTGCTGAAAAGCCGAGGCCCTAAACATGTCTAAAGGCAAATGTGGTCGAAAAAATATTGCCTCGTAAAACAGAGCTAAACATGCCTTGCTCACTGTTTTGTTTGAAGCAAATCGCAGCATTAAATTTGCCTTTTATTTGACGACCAAGTTAAGCAGGTCGAACACCACCGCCTGTTGCTTTATTTGGGAGTTTTAATTGCCTCATCCGTGATAACGATCATGGCTTCGAACATTTCCTTGCAGGTGCCATCAATCTGAAAGCACACAAAACATGCAAGTTTGAAACGTCGGGCACAGAGGCTTTGCCGAGAATATCGACGTACCTGCGATTCTGGCAAAAGAAAACCATATCGCCCCGTGTCCCTCAACTCAATGGTCCACGACAGGGGAATACCCACATCGTAGGCGAAATCCTTAGCCCCACCGGACACGAGGTCTGGTGTAGAGACGCCACATTAAACAAAATGAATAATTTTGTTGTTATGTCACCGGACATATTGAATTTTAAAATCTGTCTAACAGTTGGTAATTCCACTTTGTATTTCTAACCACTAACACTAAGCACATTTCGGTTCTTGTATGACTCAAAGATATGGTCGTTGCAAAAAAGTTGAAATGTTTTGAAGTTCAACCCCATCTTGACAGCTATAGTCTGTTTAATAAGATGGTCACTGAGTTTTGAATCGTTTACCTTGCAAATTATAGTTAGTGAATTTATAATAAATTCTTAATAAAGGTTGACTAGCAAACGTACACATGGATGAGTATCCAGGGCCCCAGGTGTATTGTTTTCCAGTTGTTTGTAAAATGGCTTCGGAGGCGTTTTTGGAGAGGTCAAACTGTAAAAAGTGCAAAAAGAGTTCGTTGAAGTAACCCTTGTTTACACCGCGTTCACAAACGTCAAAATTTGAAGAACTAAATTTCGATGGTTTGGATGAAAAAAGTCGGTTTACATCGGGAGGAATCAAAACAACGTATTTTTACAGTTCTTCCCTAAATGCTTCTTTAAAGGCAGTACAAACACATTTGTTGTGTAAGGCATGATAAATATGTGTTCTAAAGACAGATTATTACACATATGAAGAGAAAAAGTGCACTACTTTACGTCAAACAAATGAAATTAAATAAATTGCAAATGCTTACCAACTGGTCTGAGTTAACTGGGTCTGCATACTGGTAGGAATATGGGTAGACGAACACCTGGCTGTAGCTGTGGAACGCAATGTAAGCCTAGAAAACAAACACATCGGTGTCACGTGGTCTGTGAGAAAAACCGCAGATGCCACTACCTATTTTTGTGGCGCTAAGCAACCAACAGGATGTTTGCAAAATTACGACGTACCAGAATTAAAAATTAGATACATGTTAGCTTTGTGTTTGGACGAATTATTGCTGTTTCGAACTAAGAACCGGGTCTCACTTGTTGAAATAGTGAGATAAAGGTTAGTAAATGTTTGCTTAAACAATTACAAAGTTTAGGCGTGGCAGATGCCAGAGCTTTATATGTTTTCTTCATTGTAATTTTTAATGTCACGTAGTAAATTTTCAGTCACTTAATTCAAATTCATATTTTCTGAGAAAAAAACACAAACAGAGAAAGGTTACATGCCCCCATCCTTGCAAATCCAGGCCGCTGGACCAAGTAAGCATATTTAAAAAAACAAAAAAGAAGAAACATCTCATTGTTAAACCTCACCTTCGTCTCCAATGCATTTTCTCGCAATTTGTCGGCGCTTGCTTTGATGATGGGCTCCGATTCGGCAGTGGGACCGTAGTAGGTTTCACTGCAGGGATCGGAAGAAGCTCCTTCTCCGCTCCAATTCACATCCCAGTTACGATTTGCATCGACTCCGGAACATTTAGTTCCGTAGTTGGATCGCGTTTTGCGCCACATTCGATTCTGAAAAAAACATGCTATTTTTCATGGCCGTCGTGCTTTGTTTTACTTCGCATTCACTTTTTACTGATTTAAAATTTTCCCAATGTTACGTATAGACTTCCTAACCCGACTCAATTACGCGTAAGATAGAATTTGTAGAAGAGCGAAAATGCGGCTCTTTTCTCTCTAAAGAGAAGTCATGGGCAACATGCTGAAAAAAGTGCATGTCCATGCTTTAGACCTTCACTAATTGTAGTGCACTTTGACAATGTCGTAAAAAATGTGTCATTTAGCGCCTACAGTGGTCCAGCTGAATTCGTATCCGTCAACGTTGAGAACGGGAATGATCACCCACGTCATTTTGTCCATCATATTGGTCACCACTGGGTCTGTGCCGTATTGCGACAGCATCTGGCAATTAAACACAAACATAAGAACACAAAAACTTGTGCAACAACTCAAATCTAATTATATCCCGTGTTGAGATTTGGTTGTCCTGTCGTGACAAGTCTAAGATAAAACAATTAGGTCACTGTTTTTTTTCAAAGTAACCCATTACACATGAGGATGTTGCATTCACTGGTGTCATTTCAGGTCTTAGTTTAAAAACTTCTAAAAATTCACGTTTAGAAACATATTGTGCTTGAATAGTGTGACCATTTGCACATGGAGCGGATTTTGAATCGCCGCTCGGTTGGTCCATATTGCATTGCCTTCGGAGTCATTTTAAGGCACTGACACTAGAAATTCAGCAATGGTTTCGCTTACTCTGTCAGTGAAGCATTGGCAAAAGGCTGGTGCAATCCACTCTCGGGCGTGAATGCCACAGTCAATCACAAACAGTGGATTGTTGATTGAAGAACCAAGCACGAGATATGGGACTTGTCTGCCCTCGGTCGAAGTGGTGAGAATTGATCTCTGAGCAAGGTCGGGATATTCATTCGCGATGTCAGTGGTCCACTGGACGATCTAGTTAAAACACCGCTGATTGTTTAAGTAATTGTTTGCTAAACATTGTTTACAAGTTACGTTGAAGTTGATGCTTAGTGTAACATAAACAATTAACGATTGTGGCGTTATTAATTTTTCCTCGGCTTTTATTTGCCCTTAATTCCTACATGTTGCTGCTTATAATGGACTTGGGCAAACAATGTGAGGAAAACAATACCGTGGTTATGTCGTTACTTTCAGGTTGAACGTTAATCATTGTAGGGGTCTGGAAAAAGTTACTTTACTGACTATCTTCGCAACGACACCCTTGTTAAATAAGAACTTGACAAAGATTGTAATAACCTCATCATAAGTATGGTAGATGTTGTAATCGTATGCCAACTCCCTTGGAGATTTAGCCTTGACGTCAAATTGTCTGTCGATCAACTCCTGAACGTTTGCGATCTTCGTCTATAAAACAAAATCGGTTGTAAAATTATTATGATGGATGTTACGCTCATAATTTATTTGCTAGTAACGCTGATACCTCGTGATGAAGTTTTACTAGTTCCAATTTCGTCTTGATTGTTTTCAGAAAATGCCTGTCATAAATAGGCTTCTGTTAGAGTCATTAAACTAAAAACATATTGAAGCGTACTTTGGTACTCGAATGTCGACGGCTTGACCAATGCGAACAAGGTCAGCTGAATCCGGCTTCCAGAAATCGACCTTATAAAGAGAAAAATACTCGAATATTAGCCTGTTTGAAGAGACAAGTCGATATTGTCTTTACTGTGGAAAATGGGCCCAACTGTTCAAATTCGTCTCTAAAATGAGTTCTGAGCTAGCATGTTGTTAGGGTACGGCACGCAGCAAAAAAATGGTATAGGTCCGAAACGCGGCACGTGGTACGCACAACTCTATACGTATCATACCGTACTGTACTGTACTGCTATCTTAATTGTTGTCCACATCGGATAATAATTTTTTCAAATTTTTGTTTGCATAACTTTTTTAAAACGCACTTTACGGTTTTAAATGTTTTTGATTTCACGCGACCGCCAGTGCTTTGATAATACCGTGTACAGATAATTTCGTGAGAAGCTTACCAATCCGTTGACTTCTCCAAACTCCTTAATAATGCGAAGTTGTTCTGGTGTTTGAGGAAACAAGGTCAGTACCTGATCTCTGTATCGAATGAGAAATCTTGTTAAACGTCTAAACGTTGCAGCAAAACATTTTAAATCCATCTATACTAACCCGTCAAATCGTAGAGCCGCAACCCCCGTGATAAACAACGCTGCCAAAATTATTTTCATGTTCGTTTATTTTGCACGCAAACTCAAAAGTAACAAGCCTTCTAAGTGAATCGAAACAGTATGCACCGTCTTGTATATATTATACGATACAGAGAAAACAGGTGATGACTTTCCCAGGATAACGATGACCTAGGTATTTATTATGGATTAGCCTGGGTTCGTATGGGAATAACGACCTTAATTTTTTACACATTTGAAAAAAACACGGCCCATAAAATTTCGTTTGCACTTGTTAACACAGTAGCTTCACATCTGACACAAATAAAATAAAAATTTTACAAAATTGCTGCAAATGATTTCTATCTTACTTACATGGGAAAAAATTTCACTGTGGACACCCTCGTCGCTCAAATGCAACTGTTATGAACTTAAGGCACAGGGGAAAAGGAAATGCTTGAGCGTTCAGGCGGCATTGTTTCTGTTTCCCAATTCCCATACGCTTGTACAAGCATGAGCAACAGCGTGCGTAATGAAAAAAATGTGGAATTTTGTTGCTGCATGTTTTTTAACACACTCAGATATTTGTTGTATCAGTCAAGTCAAATTTTATTGGCATTGTTAAACGGCTTTGTAAAAAAGCTTAGAAACCGCAAAAACCATGGGTTGTTGAGTCAAGTGTCCTGTTGTTTGAATGATGTGTACAATATTTTAAATCCAACATTTGTTATTTTTGCTGTTGCTATAATTGTGATACAGGCATGCCAAAAACATTGTATTTTTCTCGCAAGAAGGCTGGGAATATGGTTCTTCATCGTAATGCAGTGGCATACGCAGCAACGACCCTGGCCTCTTCGCTTATGAATTCTGTTTTCTTCTTCTATTATGTCAACTTATTTTTGAATCATTACAAAGTCCCAAACTCCTGGTTTCAATTTGCACAGGTAAGATATTAGTTAATGGAAAAAGTAAGTTGTCATTTAGGTATATTTTTTTGTACAGGAAGTAGTTGTCCTCATGCTACATCAAAAATGTAGACCACTGCTAGAATTGCCTAGTGCAGGTGCAGCTTTGAATGCCTGGTGGGGATTGCTTGCCTGTTATTTTTCTTTATTTGGCTTGCTCCTGCACTATTTTCAGTTTCATCCTACCCAATATGATACACTAGATTTCTAATGTCAAAGCTAAGACTTCAATAATACTTGGCTTTTTATCTAAGCAACCCTGTATGTGTAAGATTAGTATTTTTTTAACCAGTGGCATGTGTACCACAAGTGGTATTGGTATACTTGTTGCCATTTTTGTCTCATTAGAAATGTATAAGTCAGGTTAATTTTGGTACGCGATAGCAAAAAAGGCTGTCAAGTGATATGCGATAACAAAAAGGTTGGAAAACACTGTTTTAGATCCTAGTTATGACCACTTATTGCTGGAGTTGGGTTATCCCAACTTCCTTTCAGTTTGGAATTATAGTTTAAATAACTGTGTTTTATTCAGGTTGTGTATATGCTGTGGAATGCAATCAATGATCCGTTGTTTGGTTATCTACAAGACAACTCAAACTGGGCACTGTGCAGAAGTCGAAAGAAGGCTGTCTATTATGGAGCTCCCATATGGGCTTTAACATTTCTACTGCCATGGTTTCCATGGGCTGATTATGAAAGTATGATATGCTTGAATAACAATATATATTCTTATTTGTTTATAGTAGTGGGTGTAAACAAGCATTTCAACACAAATATATGTATCTAAAGCTCATAAATAGGTATATACATAGCAGCTTTTGCTAATGTTCTGTGATGTTCAGAATATCCTGCCATTGCCGGCATACACTTGATTGTCACCTTATGTGCTTATGATGCCATGCTGACCTTTGTACTGTTGGCACAATGTGCCTTGTTTGCTGAAATATCGACAAAACCTGAAGACAGGTTAAGACTCATTAAATATAATCAGGTAACTGTTATGGACTAAATAGAAAAAAATATAGCATGGTGTTGTTATTTGCTGAACTGAATGTTTTTTTGAAGATTGCATCAGTGCTGGGCAGTACAGGTGTGTTTTGGTCCAGCCTGATTTCTGAAAACATGACCAACTTCCATAACCTCAAGTTGTTTTGTGTTTTCATTGCAGTGGTTGCATTTCTGTGCTTGAGGTAAACTAACATAATTTTGACCAGGTAGTGCTGTCATTCCCTGTGAAGTAATATCCTCCCCTTCAGTATTTTTTAACTAATATTTTGTTCATCATTTTTAGATATTCAAGTATAAATGTGGTTACCTCCTATGAGGGGAGTGACTTCAACGTCGAAAGTGAAGCACTTTTGTCCAAAGAAACTGAAAACTTTGGTGTTGCCGGTGCCTTCAAGACAACCAAGCAGATTATTCTAAACAAAAACTTTCTTGCTTTTGTTATCATGAACTTTTTTCAGGTGAAAGATGTGAAACGTTTAACATAATTGAAATCAGGATGACCTGTTTTTTGTTTTGGTGGTAGTTCGGGGTTATACCTTTACCTAACTGAGTTTTAATACCTATTATAAATATGTTAAACTTTTTACACTAAATGTGAAAAACAGCAATGTTAGGATGTTGAAGTTGTCTCAAATGTTCATGTTATCCCAAACTACCCACCTAAACCTTTTTTTAAACACAGGTATTCCATGTTACTTTTTGTTCCAACTTCATGCTCATTTTTGCTGATCATTTAATTCCAAAAGGAGTTCTTCCATCTGTTGCAATGAGTGCAGTATATGGGGCATCGTTTATTCTCCCTCAGGTAAACCTTTCTTTAAATACTTAACTACAATCTAGACTGGATAACTGAAAGACAACCCCTATAACATCACATGTATTTAGGTTAAAACACAAGTTGCTTAAAGGCATTGTCCTCATTGTTGACAACCTGCAAATAAACAAAAATAATTGTGTTGTATGATTAGTATCTCCCGATAGAAGCATGTAATAAACACAACAAAATTAAATGTGCTAAAACGAATATATGTGACAGGATAATCCATTCTTTCATTGCTTTGAAAAATGGCATAAAGTATTTTAGGTTCAGCCATGACCAATTTTTAATTGGTCAGGACAAAAACTGGTTAGAAGGGAGAATAGTTTCATAGATTGAGTGCGTATATCAGCCTGTGCGATTGTTCACTATTAGGCGGGAAGCCGTTACTGAAATAATGTACTTATGTTATCAAAACGTATGCTGTGGCATGTCCGTTCGTTTTTGTTGTGATTGTCACAAAACATGCCGCCACCGAATTTTGCGTACAATGTGGCGTTCAAACGAACTTGATAAAACCGCGATGTTAAACCAAACCTTCCGAACGCATTTATCTGCATTTATTCGCCTAATATATACACATTTTGCCATTCCTTTTCGTTTTATTTATGTTTTGTTCTAACGTTTGTTCTGTGTATTAAATTTAATGTCTAGTTTTGCACAACACGCCGAAAAGTCACTGTTTTTAACACATTCGCCAAGTTGTGAAGCGCACAATAGTTGTTGAAACTGGAGCAGGCAACCCGTTTGCTTATTAATTTAATCGTTTTTGCTTTCAGATATTAATTTTGCTGGGAGGAAACGTCATTGCTAAGTTCGGCGTATATCGGGTCGTGATGGTCACGTTTTTTCTTCAGGCAGCAGCAGCCCTGATTGTTTACATAGTGGGCAAAAACGTTCATTGGCTGCTCGCTTTCTTTTTCATTCTTGACATGTGAGTTTGAATTACATTCATGACGTTTTAAGTTTTTGTGAGAGCTGTGCTAATATTATTGCAGCAACATTTTAAATTTGTAACTTACCGTACAAAATTGTAACGAGTTACATTCAAATTTGTATTTTAATGCTGTGAAATATGATGAAACATACATACAGAATTGCAAAAGTATAACTAGGGCTTGCCAATTGCTGTGATTGAGGGTTTTATGATTTGCATTCTGGTACTGTCTTCATTCGGCCTATTCTCACTAAGACCAAGCCAATTAAAACTAATTATTATAAACGTTTGGTGATTATTATGTACCTGTTAATTGGAAATTCCATTTGTTGGTAGATAATATTGGTAGTATATGACTGCTTTGCTGATGGACAGATTTAATGCACGTTAACAAAGCTATTTTTCTTCCAGGACTTTGCCATCACTTGCATTCAGTTTATTTAATGTGCCGCTCTCCGACATTATCGACGAGGACAAGCGAGTATATGATAGGAGGTAAAAAAACGCCATCGTGACAAACCCTAGAATCACATAAAAGGCAGTAGTATAACATCTCAGCTTCAAACAACTATTTCTGGCGTTTTAAAAACTTGGCTCTATTGCCTTCTTAGAGGTATAAACAGCATTAGTCGGAAAATACTGCAGGTATGGGTTAATTTTGACAAATCGACTCAATAACTGTTTTGTTTCAGAACACCGCAATCCTCAATGGTCTTTGGCACCAACGCTCTTATAACCAAACCTGCGAATTCACTTGCTCCTATGATTGTTGTCACCATATTAAACAAGTAGGTAGATTTTCTGTAAGGATAAAAGCCGTCAAGATGGCCGAATGGTTAGAGCAACCGCCTGGTGTTCGCAAGGTTGCGGGTTTTAATGTCCAGGTTACACACCTGTATCCGGTGCCAATTTACTAATTCAATTGCGCAATTTTTCTCGTTAACTTGACATAGAATACAGTGCTATACAATACACTACAACGTGTGCAAACCCATTCATTAGTTGCGCGTATATGAAAGACAATACGTTTTGTAACCCAGGATTTTGGCTGTCGCAAATTTCCGCTTAGGTTTTGTATACTCGTATGCAGTAAATGGATGGTGCAATAGTTTGTTACTGCAAAGTCAATTTCATTCTATTACTTTGGGTATAATTTAGAGTGATGGCTATACTGTTGTCATGTAGACTTAGAGACCACAAAATCTGCCGGTCGCAAAGAGTGTTTGTATTAACTGACATGGGGTAAACTATCTGAGCTATCACCGCAACTAGATAAAAGCGTAAACAAAGATAATTTGCCAAATCGAGACCGGGGTTGAATAACGAGAAGGGGTCGTATCTGCCCCCGGGACTACAATAAGTTTCAACTGCCCCAGGCCTATAACTTGAGGCCACAAAAGAAAA
>QXVZ01013130.1:0-11943 GCA_008931825.1 Phallusia fumigata | reverse complement strand
GACTCTAAGGATAGTTTTTAAAAACCTCGCGTCGAAGCCTTTCAACATTTATCTCGAAGGCCTTCCAAATTTTCAAAGTATGACAAAGTATTATTACATTCTTATACATATTAAATAGAGTTTGTGTATATGTTGAGATTTTTAAGTCGTTATTGTTTCTGATTTAAAAAAATACATAGGAATTTACACTCGCTATCAAATTATACTTTCTCGACTTTTATTTCCTACCTTATCTGGCACCTCTTTACATTTGGTACTGTTTCTTAAAACACTTCACTTAACTCAGTGGTTCCCAACCTTTTTTGATGCATTCCCACTTTGCTCATTTTGGAACTTTTCATTCCTCCCCACTTATGAAAAAGTAGTGTAAAGTATTATTAAAAGGTTTTGAACCCTCGTCTACTTGAAAAGAAATGTTACAATTATCATGAATAACTTAACTATAATGAAAATTTCCCGGTTGGGAACCAGTGACTTCTCATGTCTGTGCGGCCATAAGCGAACACATGTGTTGTGAGAAGTGGATTTAAAGGATATAAACAAACAACGAAATAAATAGCCACGAACGTTTGCAATATATTATGTTGCCGCTTATAGTTTGTCTATTCATCGTTCTTCATACTCTTGAACAGATAGCGAAGTTGCACCCGGTGATAACTACACATACGAGTATAATGTAACCCAGAAACACGGGCCGGCTTTAAACGAGAAGCTTTGTTGGACGAGATCTTATTATTCCAATGTAAATCCGGTCAAGGACGTTGCCAGTGGTTTATTGGGACCCTTACTTATCTGCAGATCCAGTTCTCTGACTGCAGATGGGCAACAGGTAAAACTATTCATTGTAATATTACAAACATTTAAAAATAACGTCGTGAAAGTAAGATATTCGGCCACCAAGATGGCCGAGTGGTTGGCGAGACTGCCTTGTGCTCGCAAGGTTGTTGGTTCTAATACTGTCCAGTTTCTTTGTGTTTACCGAAGCAAGAAACTTAAACGGCATTGCTTCAATACAGTAAACCGATTGGGTTGACCCAAAGCATAACGCTTTAGGGCGTTGTCTTCCCCGAGGATAAAAAGGAATAAACAATCAAACCGGTATACTGGGGGGTTAAACTGTTACATTATTGTTACCTGTGACGTCACAGTTTCAACGGTAAGAATTTGTACGTTAAAAGTTCACATTTAAAAATACTCTTTCGTACAACTGGAACTAAATATAACCATCACGTTACAACAAGAATAAATCTGAATCAAACCTGCCTAGAACAAAGAATTGCAAGACAAAATATGTGCGGCATCGAGAGGGTCTTTGTTTTCACCGATTAAACAAAGCCTAAAATTCAGTTTCCAAACAAGTATGTTATTTTGTTAGGACGAAGTAACAAAAGAGATCTTCTTGTATTTTGCTACGATTGATGAAAACCTAAGCTGGTATATCGATGACAACATTGCTGCCACAACTTTGACAAGAAATATCAGCAGGTCTTTTCTCAAATCCAAGGAATTTATTGAATCTAACAGAATGTCATGTAAGCAACTGGTTTACTCAACAGTGATTGACTTTGAATAATTTGTTTTCACCGCTTACCATAACATGTACGTCACACAATTCACAAAAAAATTAGATAAGCTAGTTTGGCTTTTAACACACAAAAAAATATTACATAAGAAGGTTGTGTTTTGAGGTACAGATATTAAAACAAGTTTTTTACACTTATCGGGCTTTAGTGCCGGGAAATTTCGGCACATACAAATATATATCTTCAACTTTTTGGGGGTTTCAGCGATTAACGGGCATGCCTATGGAAATTTACTGGGACTGGAAGCGGAGGTTGGGGATAAAGTCAGCCTCCATCTTTTGTGCAGTGGAAGTGATTTAAATCTTCACAGCATCAGTATTGCTAACCAGGTATGTGAAGCTTTCTCTTATCTAAAAGATCGCAAATCATTGCATTGACCACCCGTTTGGTAGATCTTAGTCGAGCACCGCGCATTTAAAACGTTGATAATCGCTACAAATAATTGAGTTCTGGCTTGCCTACAAAAGCTATTTATTTGACTTTGTGCTGAAGGGCCAAAAATTAAGCGCTAATAGGTCAAACAGTTTATTCTAAAAATCACAAAATGTGTTCATTTCAAGGTAAATATTTAACATGCTACATCAAACATACAAAAATATTTTTAGATGTTTTACGAAGAACCTTTGTCGGTTGAAACTGATGAAAACTTTGTGTATTCGCCAAGTCAAGTTGAACTTGGTTCGGTGGAGTTGGCACCTGGAAGTGCTAAAACAGTTTACTTCTCACCTAAAACCGCCGGTCAGTAATTTGCAAATTAGTACGGTTCTAATCTATTTTTAGCTTAATTAAATAGGCGGTTATTTGCATTTTACTTATTTACTTTTTTGGGGAATTAAAAAACCGTCACGGGAGCAAGTTACATCGAGTGTTACTGAATTTTAACATTTTCCGTTTTGCAAGATGTAAAATAAACAAAAAACGGTATTCAAAGATTAGTTTGTCACAAATATGTCTGCCTCTTTCCTAACGTTTGCAAGAAACGTGGAATTTATACTTGCCAACATAATAAGTCCTTTTATGTACAGGTAAATGGTTGGTTTCCACGTACAATCTTGATATGCGCAGAAAAGGAATGGAAGCATATTTCGTAGTCTCATCCAACTCAATGAGCACAATACAGCAGAACATTGAAGAAGCAGGTAATTTATTTATTTATTGCCCTAATTCGTTCTTGGCTGGTATGTTACAGATATAAAGCGCACTTTTCATGGTTATGTTCGAATGCATCTGTAAAAAAAGTGGTAGCTCAAAGCAAATCATGTGATGTGCACATTATTGTATAATTGTGGACGTAATTAGGTTTTGCGTCGTCCTTTTTAACTTTAGCTTTTTGTCTGTGTCAGAACAAGTATAAAAAGACGTTTTCCAATATTTTATCGTCTCCTATTTTATCTTTCAGCTGGTAGCGGATACGTAAGATGGTACTACATTGCAGCTGTGGAACAAATGTGGAGTTACTCCAGACATGACCACGATATGAATGATGAAAATAGTTCAAACAACACAGTTTACAAAAAGGTAACTGCTGCGCATCTAAGCTACAAAATACAGCTACAAGCTTTTAGTATGATTCGTACTAGCGTCGTTTTTATTAAGTGATTAATTTTGGAAAACAAGCGTTTGTATAGTTGACGAAGATAAGACAACTCAAAGTGACTGCAAGGCTGATCAAAGTAATCTCAAGAAGTTGCCATTTTAATTTTTGCTTGTTTTTGATGGTAAATGATGTGAGTTTGTCAAAAACAAAATTATAAATTTTGAATTCTAAAAAGCGTATGATAAAGTAAAATGTTTTGTTTTTATTTCCTTTATGTGTTATCCTGGAAAAATAAGTGGTGCTTTAAACTTTCTATCTACAAAATATACAACCCACATTCAGGTCATATACGAAGAATATTCTGACGACACCTTTACAAGGAAAAAGCAGAAGGACCCGAAGCTTGGATTGTTCGGCCCAGTTATAAAAGCAGAGGTTGGAGACACAATAAAAGTTGTTTTTAATAATCAAGGTTGCCAACCTTTTTCGGTTCAACCGAAGAATCTCATGTTTGATGCCGAAGATTCCGGTAAGTTTAATAAAAGTTTGATAAAACAAATTGGTTCCGGTTTTCATTTAGTCAACTGCAATGGTGGGGCGTTAGTCAATAACATAAAGAACAAGAATATTATACGCTGAAAATGCAAAAGGTATTTCAAAATTAAACTTCGGTTTAATCAAAAATCTGAAATCCCAACCAATTTATTCGTGGCTTGGTTTGTGTTACGACATAAAATTAATAAAAAATAACTGATATGAAAAAACTGGTGCCCCAAAAGCTAATAATAGTTGAAATTTCAAATTAGCTCTAAACGCTACGTAAGCAAATCTTAAGTTCATCTGTCAAAAAAACAAATATCATTTTCGACAGGTGACTGGGTTCTTGCAGACGATGCCATTCGAACTGATTTTTTCCGAATCGAACCTGAGTTTGTGAACAGGGCGTCGGTATTAACTGGGCACACCCACACATATACATGGCACGTACCACTGTCCGCTTCATTTGCTGGAAGTTCCAACCCATCTGAATGTGCTTCTTCGTATTATTTTTCATCCACCGATCCACACAGGGATATTCATTCAGGTCTTATAGGTAAGTATAAGTGGCGATTTACTGTTACAGCAGCGGGCAAATTATGTCTGTCTGTGTAATCACTCTACGCGCGTCGGTGCAAAGACATTTGGTAACTTTGACACCTGCAGTATTTGACAGGCTCTTCCTGTTTAATTGTGTAATATTTTGCATTTACTAATTTCTAGTCAATACTAATTTACAAGTGTTTCTTGCAAAACATAACGAGGACTCACGGACTAAGATGATATTTTAAGGCCCTTTTTATGTTATGCCATGTGTTGTATTTGTTGTTTACAAAAAAATTTTCCGTCGTTAAAAGAAAAGGTTCACAAAACTGCCAAGTTTTTTTTTTTTAATTAGAAATTTTTTTTTCAGTAAACAACTAAGATCCCTTAACAATATTTTTTAACCAAAGTGAGTTACTTCCAGGTCCATTGTTGCTATGCAACTCAGGAGTACTTGGCACACAAGGCGAGGATGACGTCATCCGATATGACATAGATCGGGAGTATCACGTTTTGTTGAAAGGTATGAAGTTGTCAAGAACAAACCTAAATAAATGAATGAATGGAGGTATGATGGTTAGACTCATGGATAAAGGAATTATATTTTGAAAGTAAAGAATCAGAACGTTTTGTTGATTTAGAATTTGACGAATCTCGAAGTTGGTATGCAGAAGAAAACATGGATACCGGGAATTGGAACCAGAACGGAACTAACGTAAAACAGTTTTATTTTAAATTTTAACAGAAAAATTTTCCATGAAATTGTGTAAAGTAATGCTGTGTTATAAAAGATTCTTACAAAATTGGCACCATAAAAATTTATTAAACTACAAGGGTGCAACAGCAAGAGGCTAAATTGCATTGAAAAATACAGAATGAAAAAATTGTTGCTTGAAAAACTAAGAATACAACTTGTATTTTTTAATTAAAACACACCATGTGTATTGGTGCAGAAATATGCGTCGGTAAATGGTCTAACGTTCGGATCATTGGAAGGTATTGAAATGGAACCTGGAGAAAGAATTGCATGGCATATTGTTTCTATGGACAGTGTCGCGAGGTCAATGTATTTTGAAGGTGATCCGACTTTGACGTATATGAACTCTGGCAGGGTTACTTCAAGTAAGTGAGTTTTGTTGAGACTGAGACACTGCGTGGACAGTAAAGTACTTAAAAACCACTAGTTAGCTAGGTGAAACTTGGTCGATTTCGATTGATGCAAAATATCGTGGTATCTTCCTAAACAGTTTAAAAAACGAACTTCAGTATAGAACAGCGGTTCTAAAAGTGGGGTTTGGGTCCCCTATGGGTCCGTAAAGCGATTTTAAGAGGACCGCGAAACGTCTTCAATATCTTGTAGTCAATGCTATATCGCGTGACCGCTGAAATATACCCGACGTACGTTCATTGCGCAACGCTGCTTTCTGATATCATGGGTAACATAACGCATTGTTAAATTGTAATCGTTAATTAATCACGAANCAAAAAATAAATTTACCTCTTTTGCTTTTTTATTTCGGGTTAATCCCTTTGAAAAGAATTCACCATCATATATATCGAATTCTTATCTCTGCATTTCATAACTTTTGATAAGGAAGACGGCTTTATACTTGTTTTTCTAGTTGCTTGGATGCTCACTGGAAGGTCGATGCGAAGATCCACAGGGGATCACGACGGGAGAAATTCCTGACCAATCACTAAGCGCCTCGTCAACTTTTGTCTACAAACGATTGATCAGATGGGAACCTCGATATGGCCGACTCAACTATAAACCTACAAACGAAGAAAATGGTCATGAAACGTCTCACAATCATAGGCATTATGGCGATGATGATGATAACGACGACGACGACGATGATGATGATGATCAAAGAGATCGTGGATCTAGAAACCAAGGCCGTCGTGGTAACAAAAGTAAATCCGGGATGGATTACGCTCCTGCATGGGGACCGAGCAAAAATAATAGAAGACAGTGGATTCAGGTCGATTTAGGTACAGATTGATTTTTTTAGGCGCTTTGACTCTTTTTGTTAAAAAACACATTGAGCCGCGCACTTTTTGTTAAAAGTGTGTTTTCTGGGAAACTGTAGAATTGTATTTTGCACACTGTTTTTTTTTGTTAGGATTTTATGGGTTTGATGAGAGCTTGCGACGAATTTGTGAATGAAAACTGTCGTATTTTCTGCAGGTCACAGCATCAAAGTAGGCGGAGTTGTGACACAAGGAGTTATATACCGAAGATCCCAACTCTTTGTAAAAAGTTTCATTCTTCGCTATTCGTTGGACGGTTTCAACTGGAATGTTTACCAAGACCCTGTTAGTGGTCAAGCAAAGGTAATGTGGATGTAGTTGTGACAAATTTTGCGAATGTTTTTTGTTTATGAATCAAAAACAAACCAAAAACATGTGTCAGTTAGTTTCGACCTAATATCGTTATGTTGTTTTAGAAAATAAATAAACGCATGTAGCTGTATACTGCACGATTTCTCGGGGAGGACGAACTGCAAATCAGCTAATAGAAAAATGCTTGCGGGGATTAACACGAGACCGCAAAGACTATCATACAAACTTTAGTGAAAACAACTTTAGTAAAATCGTTATTCATGATATGAGGAGTATTTCTTTTTAGGAAGACCAGTGGTTCCAAACTTTTTAATGTTGCATTTTATCACTTCTATAGTCCAGTATAGAGGAGGAATTCAAATAAGCAAAGGGGGAATGTATCAAAAAATGTTGGGAACCACTGGCTTAGACAATTGTTGTTGTCATCATCAGCGACAGCGGTTGTCGAAAATGATTGCAATACACTGTAATTACTAAGAAGTTTTCTGGCAGTTATGTTTTTGATTCAGCTACTCTTATGTTTCTAAGTTCACTTTTTACGGTACTAGGTTTTTCGAGGAAACATAGACCCAATTAACCCCGTGACTCAACTTCTTCAAAATCCAGTTGTGGCAAGATACGTGCGAATTCAGCCTTGGACGTGGAGGGGTCGCATAGCGATTCGATTCGAAATTCTTGGTTGTGCAGTTGGTTACGATAGTAATACATACGATGACGTCACTCCGGTGCCTGAAAATTGCATTGCGCAGTAATAATTAATATGATTTATAGACATTGCTGATTTATTACCTTGAAATAATTTGCTTGTTTGCGAAAGACTTTGTTTTACCTTTTCAATTGTTGAAAGCAATATATTTGTATAAAACGCTTTCTTATCTCGCGATGGTTAATAAATATTTCAAAGCTGAGTTTAAAACTTTTTTATGCCCTGATATGTAACTGAAGGCAAATCAAAAACTTTGACAGGGCGAGTTGTGTGGCAACCATTCAAGCATATAGTATTCTACCAATAGCTAACGCCCAAATTTGATCCCGCGAAGTAATTTTTAAACTTTTATTGTTACACAATTTGACCTCTGAACCAAGTTATGTTCAGGATTTTGGTTCAAATAAATGTATGACACAAACTATTGCTGTATTGAATTTATAAGTTATGTTGAAAGTTTCAAACCGTTAAATCACTTTAGCTAAAGTAGCCGGCCGGAGAGGTCTCCCCTGATTAATTGGGATAAAATGTTTACCTCGATATTGCGCCCAGATCGCGCAACAGGGGGTATTTCTAAAACGATTCTAAACGTGCTCTTTTTCGGTCCTGGAAACTTCCATAAGCACAAAAAGCCAAAATAAGGAACGATTTATTCAGATAACACAGACAGGTAGAGGCACTCGAGAACTGGTCAGAAAACAGCAGTAGAAGCCGAAACGAAGGCAAGAGCGGTTTCTACAAACGGACACGGATTAGTTAAAATACAAAGGCGAAATAACAGTGGCAATTTGACTCTTACCTAACTATTGTAGGATGAAACTCGCAAATCTTGCTATTAACGGTGATGGTTAGTGCCAGGGGATTGGAATTTGTAAAATGGCGAAATTGAAAAACCAATACAATTACCAAGCGAAACTGTGTTGCCAAGCGTTAAGTTGCAATATTTTCGAGTTTCGCACTATCCAAAAGCGTCACCTGCGGGCATGGGCGCCGGCAGAAAACTTTTCAAGAGGGGGCAAATCTTAACACATACATATACACGAGCCTGCAAACCGGACAGGTCGCCTTGTTTCTCTTTCGTCGAGTGAGGATCGTATTCGCCTTTTGTGTTATTCCACTGTTGATTAAGCTCCAATAAACACCTTGCCTCATACATACCTTTTTATAGAACAATAATAATTACATTTTGAAANAGATACGTGCGAATTCAGCCTTGGACGTGGAGAGGTCGCATAGCGATTCGATTCGAAATTCTTGGTTGCGCAGTCGGTTACGATAGCAATACATACGATGACGTCACTCCGGTGCCTGAAAATTGCATTGCGCAGTAATAATTAATACGATTTAGGCATTGCTGATTTATTATCTTGAAATAATTTGCTTGTTTGCGAAAGGCTTTGTTTTACCGTTTTCAATTGTTGAAAGCAATATATTTGTATAAAACGCTTTCTTATCTCGCGATGGTTAATAAATATTTCAAAGCTGAGTTTAAAACTTTTTTATGCCCTGATATGTGACTGAAGGCAAGTCAAAAACTTTGACACGGCGAGTTGTGTGGCAACCATTCAAGCTATAGTATTCTGCCAATAGCTAACTCCCAAATTTGAACCCGCGAAGTAATTTTTAAACTTTTATTGTTACACAATTTGACCTCTGAACCAAGTTATGTTCAGGGTTTTGGTTCAAATAAATGTACGATACAAACTATTGCTGTATTGAATTTATAAGTTATGTTGAAAGTTTCAAACAATTAAATCACTTTAGCTAAAGTAGCCGGCCGGAGAGGTCTCCCCTGATTAATTGGGATGAAATGTTTACCTCGATATAGCGCCCAGATCGCGCAACAGGGGGTATTTCTAAAACGATTCTAAACGTGCTCTTTTTCGGTCCTGGAAACTTCCATAAGCACAGAAAGCCAAAATAAGGAACGACATTTTTGAATCTCCAGGAAGGGACAAGCCCCTGTTGCCCCAACGTGCCGGCACCCATGCCTGCGGGTTACCAAGCGGACCAAACGCACCTGTAGTTTTCAAAGGCATCCGACGTCGGGCAGCAGTTCAATGCAGTGAAGAAACGTCCTGTCACTGATGTACATTGTACAGTACACGTCTAGTCACGCTGTCAAGCGTTGATGTCAGTAAAACAATGCCAAAGTTTGCACGTCACTTAACTTGATAGTGACAGTTAATTGCAAAGAGCTGCACAAGATTGCCTCAACTCAATGGATGAAAGTGGCGGGAAACACAGAAAACTTAAAAACATTTGTGCAATGGCGATGTTGCACTAGCAAAATAAAATTCACCATACATTTACAATACAAATTAAAATGGGCCACCAATGGCATCAAGGCAGTTTTATGAGGGTTGATTGTCCCTATTTGTTTTGTACACTAACGTTCTTGTTTTCTGTTTCAAGCCACCACGTCACGCATTAGCGAATACAGTCAAGCATGGGCTAGCGTATCAACTTTCGTTTGTGCAAAAAAAAAAACAATTTTTGTTATTGGTCATGTCAGTGAATTTTTGCGGCTAGTGAATTGTAATATACGTTTCAGGTAAATGGCCTTATTTCCAGTGATTTAAATCTCAATTCAAGTCGTTAGAACTGAGGGTCCATGGCCCCTAAAGCTCAAATCAGTGCGTGTATTTCCATCGACCCATTGAGGTAGTCCAGCACAAGTATTGCCCAATCATTACAATGGTGAAACGGTGCATTAAATGCTTATCTAAAGTTTTGTACCTTGTTTTATTTTGGTTTTGACCTCTGCAGTTCTACAGAGTTTGTTGAATTGGCCCATGCCTTTGGACTTGAAGAAGTTGGTAATCCATGGTCTATAACCAGTTGAAAAGCTCTGCACTGTCTTGTGAAGTCAAGATCTGTTTTTTGTTCAATTACGTAGGAGAATGTGATAACCTGTGACTTAAGTTAAATTAAGACTGATCTATGAAACAGGTGACTTGGCTTATGTCAGTGAGTTACACCAGGTGACCAGGGTTCACCAGAAGCATAGGTTAAGCACACAAATGAATCTGTGAAGTAAAGTCCAGTCAATTTTTAGGAGCCACTTTGACTTCGCAAGTTTGCTGGAGTTGTCCTAATTTATCATGATAAAAAGCAAGACTAAAACAGTTCACTTTTAAAAATTAATTTACAGGTCTCAGAATATTTTTCACATTTTTACATCAAGTTTACATAACAACAAAAATGAATCTTACAACTTTTTTTCCGGTGGCAATTTTGTGAGTTATGATTGAACAACTATGCTAAGTCGAATGAAAACAGCTTTGAATGACTTTATAGTTCGCACTCAAGACAGTCAACAATCAAACCAGGTAATTGCAACTTACAAACACAAAATTTTTGTGTTTAAAACATGTTTTTTTGTCCTGTCTCAACGTTTTGCACATGCAATTAGATGCATTTTATTGGCATATGTGTCATTTTAATTCTGATCAATTTGATGAATAGCCAAATAAAATAACAATTCTAGCCAAATAAAATAACAATTCATTAAAATAAAGATACTGGCCAACAGTAGATAAATGGGATATCTTTTGTTTTTAGGGTTTTTGCAAAAATATATGATACCGCCAGTGCTGATAGTGTAAATTTAGCAAGGAAATATTTTATGTTGCTAATTTGTTTTGACCATTCTATTAAAAGAGGTTGTGTTAATGCAAGGTTTCAATATATATACATAAAATACTTTTGTTGAACTTTAGGATAAACCCACCTTAACAGAAAATGGATATGGAAGAATCCAAACTGCAATTGAATACAGTCGACCACTGTTTTTGGGTTTAACAGCAAAGGAAACTGCCGCGATTTCAACTCAAGAGAGAGTACCTATCATTCCCAAGTGTCCTACTGTACTTCCATTTAATGCAGGATATTGCGAGTATGTTTTTGTGCTGTTCATAATGTGTATTTTCCATCTCGGTCGGCAAGGCAATGTCATTTAATCAGATTTATTGCAAAATGTTGCTTGTTTCACCCTATTTTGGTTGTGTTGGGATTTAAAACCAGTACCTTTTCAGAATTGTGAATGCAGGCAAGTCTAGCAAAAATGAAGATTGTGCTGCTGCTCTGACAATCAACCTGGAATCTTCACAAGCTTTTCATGTTCATGAATGTGAACCAGAGTGGGATGATGAGTTGCAAGCTTCATTTGATCAACCTGTTACTGTATTGGGAAATGAAAATTTCAATGAGCCTTCTTGTGGTGCTGATATGCAAAATGCATTTGAACCTTCAGTAGATAAGTTACCTGAAGACAGTAGTTTGCCTTCTGAAGGTCAACTAAACCCCAGGACCCCAGACGTAAATGACAATGTAAGTAAATATTTATTTTTTTCAATAAAAAATTTTAAGAATTGCTTAGTAAAAAAATGTTTTAAATAATGTACACAAAGGTTTTAATGTTTTGATTTTGGGTTTCCTGAAGGAGACATGTATTGTTTTCCCCTTTTTTACCCTACAGCTTGTGTATGCATTTTTGGCATGAAATATTTGGTGGAATTAGGCAAAACCTTCACAGCTGGTAAATATGGTCATTGAGTTGTGTTGCCTGTTAAATTTTACCCCATTGTCCAAGTCATTAACAGACTATAAACCCATATGTATAAAACAAAACAAAATTTTATGCAATATTTATGCCATACTTTAAGGTTTCAGATGATTCACCATTAACTGAA
>QXVZ01013129.1:0-13897 GCA_008931825.1 Phallusia fumigata | reverse complement strand
ACAGAACACAGAATGAGGAGTTGGTTTATTGAACGTATGGATAGTTACACGTGTCACATAACCTTTTCTGTTTAATGAACGTATCCACTCTCTAATTATTAACCCAGAGTGGAAACGTCAGTTTGTAATAGGTCTCCAAAAACAGGATGCCCAACAATAATGATGACCACAGCACGCAAATATAGACATCTAAAGATCTGTAGTTTTAGACGAGGTCTGCATGAAACCGAAGAAAAAAAAAACGAATCAAAAGCAACTGACCTTGCAAAAGCACCTGTCGATAAACTAGGTCGGCAACCTCTGTTGCTTGGTCGGTAATCACTAGAATAAAACCGAACAATCGCCCACAGAAGTGTCGCGTTCGGATTCCACCAAACGCAAGCTTTGCTTACTGGGCACGTCAACTGAGGAAGCTATTTTCGGGTCAAAAAGCACGTGCGGTGGGGCGTTAATGCGTATACCTGTGTCGCTATTAGGATTGTTCCCACCCCCTCCTCCTAAACCATATGTAACGCGCACAGCAGCGCAGTGTTTTACATTATTACGTCATGTGGTTGGTTTACCTTCGGCTATGGTTTATTCCCACACTCGCGTTCTACTGTGGAAATGCGTATATCCGCGTAAATTTTACTACTGTACTCGGAAGGCGTGTTGCAGTGTTATTCCGGTCGACCAGAGAGCCGAGTGTTACGAAGTATCCAGGCAAAATCTCCCTTTCATTCATAAATTGGCAAAGCGAATGACATGAGTCGGGCCCTACGACCGGCCACACGACACTACGCTATTAATATGCTTTTTATTCGTGAAGCGTGTCCACACAATTGGTACTAATCAGGGGGTCGGCTTGATGGGTCCTGTCAAAACGGGAAGTTTAATTTTAAAGGACTTGTATTTTTGGACCAACGCGCTTTAAACAAAGTGTGTTTTGACCTGTATGACTAGATTCCTTTCCGTTCACGCGTGCACAAAACCGGATGCAAATGGCTGCAACGCGATATCTTGATCAGCATTTCATGGAAGACGTTGCAGAAATGAAAATTTAATTTTGTCCAACAAATCGCACAGCCTGCAAACGAAACGAAAAATAGCAACAAGAAATCGTAGACGCATGAAACCGACCGCATTCTGCAATGCGCAACACAGCGCGGAGACATGGAAAGATAATAATACTGAATACGTCATTGCAAGCGAACACACGTCACCGAGGGGTTAAACAATCGGGCCTCCCCGCAACTTTCTTTGGGCCGTCCCGGGACGGTTCTTCGAATCCGAATGGAAATGAATTGAACAGGTCAACAAACTGATGCAACCAAAGCACGTCACATATTAAAGGTGGAAGATGGACACGTGACGCAACGCGTTTGTTGCCAATGCTCGTGACGCGTTACCTGTGATGCGACATGAAAGAGAATTGGTGGCGTGAAACGGCCATCAGCTAGAGAAGCAGATACCACTTGTTCTGCGGCTCACGCCAGTGTATCGTGACAGGGGGAGTGCATGAGGACGAATTTTTACACATATAGCCAATGTGGACTCTAACCAGCAGTTCAATCTATTTCAGCGCGAACACTTGTTTACCGGAAAGGAAGCGACGTTGCGGGCGTCGGTGTTAGGTCAATGCTCATTTTACGCAGCGTCGTGCCTGAACAGCGCAGGAAGGTGGCACGACGACCATGCAGAGCGCCATTGCAGAAAATACTTGCGATGAAAAAACGGTGGCAAGAGAAAGAAAGCTATGAAGTACGCGAGAGGTATAAATGACACATAGCGACATACGCCCATCGTGTAAATGAACTTTATGGAGCGCATAGCGGTGACGCAAACGACTGTGTGACGTGTTTAAGGGTGGCGTAATGTCGAACGTTATATTGGGACGCCGCGAAAAAGCTGAAGACGCTGCAGAGGTGACGAAATAATGTAATAAACGAGAATAACTGCATTGAGGTGCGAGTGAGAGATTCTCAGCACCTGACGATTGCTCATGGGACAAAAGTGAAACGGCATCAATCACACTGCGCAAAGCGCTGAATATGGCGCGGCCTCAACACGGGCGATGTGCAACGCCGGTCGCATTTACGCAAATGTTTTTCAAAAATAACGCAAGGGCGGGATGTAAAATTAAACTATATTTATATGTATAAACACGTGGCAACGGGACCCAATCATCATATCAAGCTCTTACACATTCTACATGCATCGTTGGTAACAAGTCAGTGACCGTTTGGCCGGATTCTGATCAAATATTTCTCTCACAATTGCAACGTTACTCACAAATGTGCTGGTTTTGGTGGGACCGGCGGTCGCGGGGTTTTAGCAGTNAACAAGTCAGTGACCGTTTGGCCGGATTCTGATCAAATATTTCTCTCACAATTGCAACGTTACTCACAAATGTGCTGGTTTTGGTGGGACCGGCGGTCGCGGGGTTTTAGCAGTAGTCGGTTTAGGTTCAAAAGTCTGCTGTGCCGTGACGCCGTTTCTTTCTGGCTGAGCTCCGGTGCCGTTCGCTTGGTTAGCACTGAGTTGCGGTTTACGGATGGAGACAGGGGGTTTTACCCGCGAGTAGGATTTCATCTGCGTGCGCTGCCCGAAAAGGCGGGGCGTCACCAACGACGTGTAGGAAAAAGCAGTTTTCGACGGAGACGAGTTTAATTTCCAATCGTGTAAGTTTGTCGAAATGTCGCTGTTGGTGACACTTTGGGTTTTGGGGAAATCTAGGTTAGGGGTGTCTGTTACTCTTGCTCGAGTTTCGGCCTGTTTGTCTGTAACGAGCGACAGATATTCAGCTGGAGGCGGGGGCGGGAGGTCGTCGGGTTCGGCAAACGTCCAAGTCGAAACTATCGCGCCATTACCACTCGCTACGGTTTCCGTAGCTGCAGCGGGGGGCGGGGTTGCACTATCGGGAATCGCCCCTAAGTCTGGCGCCATCTTTATATCACCCTGGAGCGCCTCTGGGGAGTTTGGACCTGTTTGGGTTACATCATCGGGGGATGACACCGGCTCTGCGTCATCGATTTCACTATCGCTTACGTCACTGGACGCAGGAGGGACTACGTCGATGGGCAAGTCAACGTCAGGTGGTACATCGTCGTTGTCGGTCAAACGCTCGTGATCCTTGATCGGGCATTCATCAGCATGCCCGTATTCCATTTTTGGGCTTACATCTTCCATGTCGCTAACGATCGACAAATCCTTCGGAAACTCCCGTTTGTCAGGTTCGGTTAAGTTCGCGGATGTAATCTCCGGTCCTGGTTCGGGTTCTTCAGGTTCTTTTAATTCACCCATGCTATTTTGACGATTGACGCTTGCTGGGCTTTCTAACAAAGGCACAGGTTCTTCGGAGGTTTGGTCTTGCAGCATGTGGGGTTCCGGTACGTTAACAACATCAATCAATTCGTTATTATCATCTGATGAATCACTTAATGCAGTGTCCAAACCTTTTGCACCGCCAGCTTCTAAATCGGTTTGCGGTATCACTACGACATCGCTTTGGTCGCTTTCACTGTCTGACACAAAGCGTGACTCAGCATTTTCCTGAACACCTGTTGTTTGTTCGTCATCATCACTGCTCTCCGATCGTGACTCTTCAGCACCCACTTGTGGCCGCGGAATGGCTTCAACCTCTTGAGGCTGTTCTGTTGCAGGAGTTTCTGACACACTGAGTTGTACAGCTTTTAAATCACTTTTGTCCACAGCATCGTTGTTGGTTTTAAGGTAGGCGAAAATCTCACCCATCAACGAGCCTTCGCTCCCGTTCGAAGCTCTCTCAGGTGTCGGTCGTTCCAAATCTTGATCGCTATCGTCATCATCGTCATCAGAGTGCACATGCCTTAAATCGAGCGGTTCAATCTTGATCGCATCTCTTTCAAAATTGATATCGGCCTCCGAATCAGATTCATCGGATTGGTTGTCGTGGTCAGTGATGGGTGATTCGATAAGGGGAGGAGGGACTTTTGGCGGAGGTGGGGCTTTCCGCTTTATGCTCTCTTCGCGTGGTCCGTTTGGCTTCTTTACCTCGCTGTAAATTTGTCTGGCTGCGGGAACTGGCGGTGTCTCGTCTTTCTTTGGTTCAACATTCTCCTCATCGGATGTTTCTGTCTCCATCGCACTGGATGTTCGGTTGCGCACTGGTTTTGCCGGTGGTGTTAGGTTGCCCCAATTCTCGTAGTCGTGCCTTGCTTTCGCCCCATCCTCCACAGCCTTTTCCTCGACAGGTTTGGTCTTCTCTTCAGCAGGGGTTCCACTGCTCTCTTCTGAAGATGCACGGGGCTTTACAGTTTTTATAGCAAGCTTGGGTTCTGGCAAACGAAAAGTTGCCTGTGTTCCTTTCGGCGAAACGCTTTCGTGGCCAGAATCAGCACTGTGTTTCGACGGCGACCTCTTGATCGAAAAGTCCATGGGCAATTGTTGAAATGTCATAAAGCTCACGGGCCTGGGATTGGCAGAGACTTGTTCCCGTGGCCGCATCTGAACCTCCTCGACTGATGTGGCGTGTTTTAATTCTGCAGTTTTGTCGTTCTCAGTCTCACGGTCAAACACCGAGTATGCGCCACTGTTCATCGCATCGCTCGAAACAGGAGAGCCAATGTCACTTGAGCTAATGTTCACTGTATGACGCCGATTTTTGCGAGAGAAAAACCTGAAAAACGAAAATTTCTTTGTTGGTGTGGGCGTGGGATCCGGAGAACGGAAGAACCTCCACCTCCCGCTTCTCTTGGATCCTGGCATTGGGTCGCGGTTGAGAGACATCGACGACGGACTCTTCTCTTTCTTAACGGAGTACGAGTGGGAGGGTGAAAAAATACTGCGAAAGAAAGACTTCTTTTTGGGCTCCTGGTTGTCGCTCAAACCAGTGTCAAGGCTAAAGCTGCGCGACAGAGAATCGCGACCGAACCACGAACGACGGTTTCTCTGCTTCTTGGAGTTTTTCAGGCTTCTGTGGCCACGCGCCAGATCGTTGACAGGTAATGGACTTCCGACAATTTGTACATCATCGGTTTCGTTTTGTTCTTCCCCGTTTTCTTCGCTCAGATTAAGGGAACTCTGTACAAGGTGGTCTTTCAGCTGGTCGCTGGTGAGAGTGTTACTCGCCCTCTGTGGTTCTTCATTGGAAACTGTTTCTGTTTCTGTGTTTTCTGGCTCATCGGGTTTGAAAGACGAAAAACGGTGCCTCTTCATTGCAACTGGATTGAGTTTTGGTGATGTTTCCGCGGATGAAGGTTCACCAATGGTTGCGTATGGTTCCTCTACCTCTACATCCCTTTTTTCCTCTCCGGCTCCTTGTTCTTCTTCTGTCTTGTTTGTTAACTCGATGGGAGCAACCTCCTGTGTTTCTTCGTTATTTTGGTCTTCTTGCGCTGCGGACAACCCGTTAGTGATTGTAAGTTCCTCTGGTGATTCGCTGCCCGACTCCGAAGAAGAAGAAGTGTCCTTTGGCGGCTCTTTGTCCTCCACAGGACCGTCCTTTGACAAACCTATCTCCTCATCATTATACAGAGCCACCATAAGCTCGTTCCATTCCCCGTCCCCGTTACTACACGCAGCTTGTCCGTCAGTCGGGGCTTTCTCCGTATCTTCCGGATGTGACGTCACGGATCCGATACCGGATGAGGGCGACGACGAGATGACCGAGGAACCGGACGAGAACGGTGACAGCTCGGCATGCGACAAAGCCACTCCTTCGTCGTCCGTCACCAGGCGGTTTCTCGGAGGTGGACGGATGTGGAGAGTCGGAGAACTTGACACTACCTTTTCCTTTTCGACTTCGACTGGGTTTTCTTGCTCCTGCTCTTCGGCGACGATCTTGCTCTGCTGGTACATGGCTCGCACAGCAACGGGTATTTGGTCAGAGAGAAGAGAACTCTGGATCGGCTCGCTGAAGTCGCAGTAGAAGAAGGAGCTGGATGGCGATGTGCCCGTGTCCTCCTGTGGGGGATAGTTCCAGTGCGATGGCGTCACCTTGTGAGACGCGAAATATTCCAGCTCTGTTGGACGCAAGGTAATAGTTAAATTAAACAAGGTCATTCTAAGATTTAACGTTATTGATTTACTAAATACACTGCAAAATTACATTGTTTGCTGATAATAGTCGATGTAGCAAATTTGGAATTTGGTTTACACTGCCTTTGTAAAAGCATTGAAGTTCGCGGAGACATATCGATCTTTGAGCTTTCCATACCTGTTGTGCTTTCAGCAATTGGCAAAGTAAGCATCATATCATTGTTATCGTACACCCGGCAATATCCTGAAATCATGAATGCGAAGGTTTGCGCAGAAAGCGGGTGCATCGCCAGGACCAGAGGCTGCAAAAAACACCAGGAGTTCACATTATGGTAACCTAACTTTGCAAATTGTTTTTTCATGAATTCTTACCGCCATTTCCTTAAATTCGACTCTGACGTTGGTTTTACTTGCTTCAGGTTGACACGGGGCGACTTCTACCGACGTAACGCAGGTAAAATCGGCAAATATTGACGCCATCTTGGTTTTGCTGTTCACCAGCTGGCTGATACCGTAGTGATGACCGACCACAAGCGTTATGTCTGATTCAATTACAGCCTGTAGAATAAAAGACAGCAATAAAGAATGAACATAAATGACACATAAGTTTGACGATGTCGTTAAATGCACCCTGGCACATCAATCTCTGTTGAACGGCACGTTAGGTAAACTAACAGTGGGCTAATTAGCTAATTTTAGGCAAAAACAAAAGAGGAATGCTCACAAAAACATTCCATGTAAACCAAACCTCAGCATATATTAGGAAATCAAATTTTTTATTAATAACTGTTTTTCCAAATTAAGCTCAACAGGCGTTTAAAACCAAAAGATATCTCCAACCATTATGACAAGTAACCTCTCTTTTATCTAGTCCCAAGTCTATTTACCAGTATAGTTGCGTCGAAGTATCGGCCGGCGTAGAGGTGATGAGGGGACAAAATCTTAACATACTGCATCCGGATGCGTAGGAGTAAACCATCGACACTCAGATGACGTTCACTGGTGGGCGAGGTGGGTGGGGACGAGGTACGGGTACCGCCCCCATTCCCCAACACATAATTGGCGAAGTTTGCCTACGTACAACAATGGTTAGTAGGATTCAAATACCTTCAATGCATAAACTACCAGGCTTTCGTCAACACAACTTCGTCGCAACTAACACACAACCACAGAGTTTTTGAAGCAAACAATTTAACCTTGGTATTTTCACCGCGACCTTCACACAATACAGTATCAAATCACACATAGATGGTATATTTGCGTACCTTGAGGTATTGTTGCAAAGTCTTTCTGTGTTCTTTGGATTGATTGGAATTGACCAAAGCCAAAACGGTCGGTGATAAAAAACGCGACAATCCGTACTCTCTCCTGAGGGTGCAAAACCGTATTGTTGGATATAGAAGAAAAATGCATGATTTTTAGCGTTGAAAAGGACCTTGCCCAAGTTAGACAAGTCTTACACCTGCCTTCGCTGTTGGTTATTTAACATCGTTAGATAAGCGTTAGAAAGCTACACAACGGTGCCATGTTGCTTAGCCTTCAAAAGGAGACTGACGACTAAATACACATTCATCAAATCAAACTGTCTGTCAACAGAAGGTTATAAAACCATCGGGTTGGTCGGAAAGCGTAACCAGTTGATTTACCTTTGTCCTAACTTCTCTTCTGCTTTAGGAACAATGTTTCAAAAAAGTTCTTTTAATACCCCACTCGATTACAGCCGCATAAGGCTTTCATTCAATTTAGCTAGATGGACTTTTATAGCCAAGTTCGTCATTTCCTCTAATTGCCAAATGTGTTATGGATTGCTGGTGTCATGTGTCGTGCTGTCACATCGGGTGTTCGCCAAGTTCGCGAAGTGTTAACCAACAACAATCAATAAACAGGACTTACTCAATCTGTTTGAGCGATATTTTGCTCGGGGCGCGAAAGGATTTTTTCTTGGTGGGTGGGGCACTGTCCACGCCCTCTTCGCTTTTCTCGTCGGCGAATTGACCAATGAAAACTTCGAGCATCTGAAAACTGGCCAATCGCAACGCTTCGTCCAGCGTGATGTCGTCGGAGAAAACGTCGCCTGCCGACATAAAATAGTTGTGTAAGTTAAAAAAGGATCACGATTAAGGTACAGAATAGTTTCTGTGTTTTATTGGTTGAACCAGTGCCTCCCAACCTTTTCTTACTGGCGACCCTCTAATGATTTAAAATATCTTGCGACCCAACCAACCATTTTTTTCCTAAACAACAAGATCAATCAAATTGCTTTTAACAGTATATCATTTATTTGCATTTACTTTTGCTCCATGAGAGGGCTGGCTTTGCAACTTCATCGTGGCCTTAACCTAAGGATTTCAATGTTAATGACAATAATTACTGAGACGTTTCAATGACAATGCCTGTGCAGTTAGCTATAGGCACATAGCCTACTGCTTATCGTACCTGACAAGACCCCAGGAAGCCTCCCTGCGAACCCTTTTGGAGTCGCGACCCCCAGGTTGGGAACCACTGGGTTAAACTATACTTTCCACCACAAGGATTGTACAAAGAAAAATATCATCGAAGAAAAACTGTTGTAGTGTTGCCGCATTTTAATGGTCTTTAACAAAAACATTGGTTGCTGGCAAATACATTGGTTGCTGTCCCCTTCAGCGAAAAGGGCTTTGGTTAAATGTACTTCTCAGCTTTTCTCAAAATCAAGCCACACTGCATTTAAACAGCAAAGGTATCATATCAAAAAAGACAATCATTTGGATACATTAATTTATACACATATACCGCCTAGCTGCAGCTGAAAAGACAAAACAATTTCCAAACCCAAGCTGTTATTCATAGCTCATTTGCTGGGACAAAACTGCACACACATGACTAATTTGCATCCCAAAGCATTTAAATCAACACTTAACGCGGTGGCAGTGGAGGGCACGACCTTATCGAGATCAGCAGGCCAAAGGCATTTTGACGAGCTCGATCAATTATTTACCTGCAACGACGTCGTTCACACATTGCACGAAGTGGTAGCGGAAGGAACGTGGATCATCGCGGGACAGTTTGTGGATGTCTTTGGACACGAACGTAAGCCGGAAGCGGCACTCGTGGTATTTCACCGAAGGATTGGCGACGACCTGCGAAACATAGGTTTTGTAAGTGTCAAAGGTCTAAAAAATCATACGTCGATATTTGAGCGCCTGACGCATAGATAGCTTAACACCTTTGTTTGTCTGGTTTCTTTTTTGCCTTGGCGAACACTTGTATTTGAGAATTTTTCGGAAACGTTTAAATTGTAAGTAGAGTTTGCCCGCAAGGACATTCTGATATCGTACTACGCAAAGTAACGTTTTGATGTTCGACCCAACCAAACAAATACCTTCAGGAAGGGTCGCTGTCTGGCCATAGACAATGTGTTTCTTTTGTGGCCAAATGTGAATGACTGCAATAAAATTTAACCTAATTCCGAATCACTTAATGATTTGCGCTTTTTGTCGTGTTTGTGCGAAACTGTTTACCGCAAAAATGCAATAAAAAGGAGTTTCGGGGTTTATGGCGCAGTATCACGGGACCGGCGGAACAGACTATAGCTGATAATCAACACCAGCAACTCATAAACAACGTGTTTGAGAACGATTATAAAGATTGATCAGTGTAAATTTATCGATATAAACAGCATAAGCTTTACCGAACTAAAACATCATACTATTGACCTAAAGTGTTCGAAATATGGCAAAATTCATCATTAATAATCACCACACCACCGCAGTTAATAAAGTCCCAAATGAAGCCAACAACTCACCTAACGCCTCTCGCGACATGTTTTAATCTTACCTTGGCAATGCAATCCCAAGGAGCGATCAATATTTCATCGGACGTTCGGTTTCTTCGTTCGCCTCGGTGTTCTGCAAAAAATGGTAGCACTCAAACAGTTGATCAGGCCAGTTCAATAACCTTGGTACAGTTCTTGAGCATTGACGTGTCAGATAATCGATGGCGTGCTACAAATTGAGTTGCTGGACCAATTGAGTAAACGACATTCGCCATGCAAGTGGTCGCAGCATTCATTAGGAGCTGACAATTAAACGTTGATTGACTGGAGTTTTTTTTTTCCAGCCGTACGGCTGTAAATACAGCGAAGCTTTATCCCAGGTGCCACTAAATCCCAGGGAATATTAAGTTAATTGTGACGTAGTATTAAAATTATCACCAATTTGTCGCCATCTGAGGAACCCAAACATTAAAAGGACACTTATAACTGCATAAGTTCAATCCATAATGACGGCTCCAACGACACGAGTGTAGCACCACATAGCGCTAAATATCGCTTACCGACTTGTTTTACGGGCGTCAGTACAAGGGAGTAGAGTTTTGAGTCGACGATGCCCAGTTTTTCGCAGAGAGCAGCCACCACATCGCCTGCCGTCGTCTCGGAGCTGAATTGGAACGATCGCGACTGCCCCTCCTCCAAGATTACTTTTAGAGTTCCAGGCACGATTAGCAGAGGACTGGATCCTGGCAACTGGTAATGCATTGAAGGATGACAGTTTATGTACAGAAAGCATGGGTCTAAAAACTTGGGCCAAGAATAACGCAAATACTTGCATGCTCTTGCGATTTTAGCAACAAATAGAAGTGTTAAATAAAGTCAGGTGACTAAAGCGTATACTCGAAACGTTAACGCTGATTGAAATTCGAACTTTTCTGTATTGAGCACAAGAACTAATGTAAAGTTTACAAATAAACAGAAACAAAACTGGTTTTTAGCACACTTAGCAAGAGAACAAAATCGTACATTTTCTTCGCCGTCGACTCCATTGTCATCAGCAAATCTTACTCTAGGTCTGCTCATTCCCTTCATCAACCGCTTGCTCGGCTTTAAAAACGATGAGTTTGCGACCTGTGCGGAAGTGTCAGTGGTTGGTGTTGATTAAGATCCTTGCACTCAGCAAAACAACATAACCATCAGCAAATTAAAACTAATTGACTCTACAAGAATTGTTCAAACGCTTGCAAGAACAGATCATAGATGATAAGACTTTTCCACCAAAACACACATCAAAACTTTTCGTACCCGCGCATATTCCTATGTCCTTTTGGCAGTGCAATCTGTGGTAACTAACCGACTAGTTGGATGGTTCAGCAAAAAGTAGAACATTAACTGCGCAATAAACCGCCTCATTGATTACGAAACCTGTTTGGACTTTCGGGCAAACAAATGCAACGTCGGCGCGATAAACAGCATTGGGTATGCGATGCGTGGCAGCCCCTTCGCACTGGGTAAACCAGCACCTGATATGGGAAGCGGATGTTGCGATTAGGTTGACTTGCCGGCTGCGCATCTCAACGTCGGGTGTACGTATGTATAAGCAAGCGATGTTTGCATGCCTGCTAATAGTTTGATATGAACGTTTCCGAAATGCATACACTTTTTAACCTCTCGGTCACTTGAACGTAACCGAACAAGCCTACGAATGGGCACCTGGNCAGCAAGGTGCACGGAGGTGAAAATTAGAGGCCCTTTTCGGGATGACGCGAAATCGATAGTGTGAGCGTGGTGCTATAGGGTCACGAACTACCCAAGTCGCTTCGCGTTAGCTTACCAGGGGAAACGGAGCGGATTATCACTGGCTTTTCGCTACCAGCGATGAAGCCGAATCCAAGCTTATGGTGTCGACCGATCGTGTACTGGCGAGGTGCGGGTGGTTCGTGGTCGCTAGGTGTCGAGCTCGAGTCCGTCTCGCCGCCGCTGCCAGCGCCGCGGTCGCTCCTCGGGTCTTCGTAAGTTACTTGTTGCAGGACGTGGCTGCGGGTAATAATCAATATGAAGGTTAACAAGTAAATTGAAACACATTGTATGGGCGTTCACGACAAGGACAGGCAATAAGCTAACCTGCCCAGAAACGTTCGACACGCCAAATACCGACTGAAATCGTCAAAATGTCGATGCTGAGCCGAACAATAACAAAAGGATTTATCGATACGTTGGACGTAACTTTGAGCTTGAGTCCGTGTTCTAAAGGTGCTTACTGATTTTTGACACAAAAGCTATCGGGACAAATCGCGCGCACAAGGAAAAAACAACAACAGCCAAATGCTCGATTCAATATGAATTAATAATTAATAAATTTTATCGAATTTCCGGTGGTAGCTGTCATTTTCGCATGCGCAAAGATTTGGATAGCACAAAGGGAGTTTGGGGTAGCAGAAGTAGAAATCGTTTGCATTACAATCGTCCATGCCTGTCAAATTTATGTGCGGAGCGGTCTTAAAAGGGTGATTCACATTTTTGAAAATCAATGCCACATAAATTGGCGGTGTCTTCTCGTTGTTAAGGTATGCTTTGAAAAGGTTAGTAAATAGTCACAACATTAAACGTTCCTTTATGTCCCCGCCCCCTGCCACACGGTTTATGCGTGTTTTGTTTTAATTTTGAGCATATGGTTCTCGTGAAAAATGTAAAGAATTACAAGACAAGCCCCCAACAAATGTGCAAAGGTGGTCCGCTGTTTTGATCCGGTCAATCCTCAACAAAACGTTTCTTCGTGAAGACTTGTGACAACTGAAGCGTGAAGTCGAACAACAGGCCTGAAAGGGGGATGAAATTTTTGTGGGACAAGTGGTTGTTACGCTTTAGTGGGTCCCACTGCTTTTGAGCGTTTGCTGCCCAAAGCAAGCAACAGATGTGGAAAATTGAATATTGCGGATGTATTTTTTAACCCACGTTGGACAAGTATAGTTCCCACAAAAGCACAAACATGTTTAACGAACTGCTGGCGTGATGATAGACAAAAGAGACGACCGTTCCCCAAAAGGTGAATGTTTGTGAAAATTGCCTTTCGTGGATAATGTGGATTTAAACTTTTTGTATACAGCCTTTTTGGGGTTCAATACGTACGGTGGTATGACGTAAATAGGTGTCAAAAGTAAGCTGCAATGCATTAATTTCGCAACCGTTCTCAACAGCACAACGTCAGTCGAGTCGGCCCGAGAAAACTCCCACCACAAACTAGCAGCTTAGAGCTTTCTGTTTTGTAGTTTGTAATTTGTACTATAGGATTGTCCGGTTTGACGTTAAGCTATGATCAGGTGTTCGAAAATGTAGACTAAGCAGCGTAAAATGCATCACAATATCCACAACCATATGAAGTCAATGTGAGAAAGATGCCCGATATATGTTGATTTGCCATGTGTATAAAAACCAGATCACAAGTGTCATTGCGAACGAAACCTGAGAAACCTCACCACAAGTTCCTGTTTCAAAGTGATCCGTTGGAAATTTCTGGGGGCGGGTACGTTTCTCTGTTTCACTGGTTTAACGAACTGATAACCGCCAAGCAAAAAGGGAAAAAATGCTGGCGCTTTGACCAACATATGTTTAAAAAGTAAAAGTGCCAACGTTTTAAACAAAGGAGTACCAACGTTAAAAGTAAAAGTGCCAACGTTCAGTGAGCTGGTAAAAAATACATTAAAACATCCAACCTTATTATGGCATCATTTCAACATAAGGGTTTTTAAATGGAAACCCAAAACTATTTTCCAAACCACCCCTAGCCCCTGTGTTGGTCCCTGACTTTTCTGTTTGCCTGATTTCAGAGGGTGTATATGCATAGCTTGCAGAAGTCAAGCGAATCCGGTTGCTCGTCTTGACACACTGCGACGGGCTGATAAGGCAAGCTTTGCAGGGGTTTCTTCGAAGCACATCGACTCTTTACGCGGTTGAGTTCAGCGCGGGTTTGTGGGTGTGGGAGATCTGTCAAGTGCAGCACAAGCCATGCGAAACGAAAAAACAGGCCGTTTTCGATGACGTTTTCGCTGGTCATTGTAAATTCTCTAAACCTGCTTGATAGAATGTGAAATGTTTTGGACCAAACTAAAACAAATGACGTCATCTGGATGAGCAAGACTTGAGTTATGT